>ML976131.1:0-77310 GCA_010015635.1 Clathrospora elynae | reverse complement strand
TGTGGGAATAGCCATAGCCACAGGCTGGCCGCGACCTGATAGGTATTCCCCTGCTATGGACAGGACGGCATGGTAGGACTGCAAGGGACGTCGATGGAACTATGATGTAAGCCGGCTTACATCATAGTTACTTGGCCATCCCTTGAAGGACCGGATGGGATAAGAACCCCTCACCGGCCCTCCGACACAATGATAGATCAATCAATAGAATACAATCGTTCAGTTCAGTTACTCGTTTCAGCACTAGTGCTAAGGCCTATCCAACAGTATGGTTCATTCCGCCTCTATCTGTTCTCTATAAACAGTGGTTGAAGACATGCATATGGAGAAGCACTGATAATATACAATAGGCTATGCCTAGTCGAGAAAGAAGAGTGAGCATCTGCCGACATCTCAACTCCCTGTCTTGCATTGACAAAACTGGTGACCGTCAAGCCTAAGATACTACTGACTTGTAAATACGAAGTTGCGCGAAAGAAAGATAGGATGTGTATCTTGCACGAGCAACCGGCTGTGGTGTGGTGTACCTTCGTATTCCGGTTAGTTTTGTGCCTCATCGTGATGGTCACTCCACATCCAGAACGGCAATAACAGCACCATGACGACGTTACGTTGGGTCGATGGAGACGAACAGTAATGTATCGTCGGAAATGGGTATGTAACTCACGAGTTGAAGCAAGAATTTGGCTCGCACCGTCTTAGAGAAGTCGTCCATCAAACCTACATCTTCACTAGTATTCTCTAATCGAAGGCTAAAAAAAATCAGGGAAATGCGATATCACTTCCCTTCGCGCATCTGAACTTCAAGCAGCACTTGGATACATGGCTTGCAGACGTTGCCGACGTCTATGGATGCGCAGCTTGATCAGTAGAAATTCCCATAGCCCTGTGAGACATGTATGTCGAAAATTGGACCCTTCCCGCGAAAGATGCTAATATTTCGCTGAACAGGGTATCCGAACAAGATGATTTGAGTTGGCGTTTGTGCAAGGCGTTCCGAAAATCATCGGGGCATCGGTTTCGGTCTGATGCATGGAATTGTTTCGGCCAATTGGCGTTGGGTAGTATAAGAAAAGAGTCTGTGACATGGTAGGCGTGTGGGTCTTCAGTACCGTATGCCTTTGTGGGTATGTGCGAGTAGTACGGGCCTTACCCAGTGGTCTGTCAACGCGTGATTATTAATCTCCAAAACCATTCTCCACAATGCCAGAGTGCGCAAACAAAATGTCCAAGCCACATGCGTACCATGTCTCAGGTTCGTGAATGAGACCGAGACATACTCACCGACATTGCCTGTTTATCATCTCCAGAAGAATGCTCGTGCTCTTGTACAACCTGAATTGAGCCTAGCAGCCATGATACCCCAGTGCACAGATCTCCGGAGTTTCTGCAGATCAAACTCACGTCGTGCAGTACATCCTCTCATCTCCACACGCTGAGAAGAGCCATATACTTTCCTCTTCAGATCTGTACGGCGTCATACACAGATCGTGTTGCCCTGCACAAACTGAAATATGTCCGGTGTCCAGGCTTTCGGGTAAAATGAGGCTACCATTAATAGTGACGAAGTCGTACTGGGAGCGGGATGCCATGAGTCGCTTACCGATCTGGTAATCAGGTTTGCGCCGCGTAAGTAGTGTAACCCGCACATGTCTCCTTGATTCAAGTCCATAATATCGAAGGATGTTAAGGATGGTGATGATGCATGCGAGACGGGGAATTAGGAAATTGACCGAACGCGAGGCTGGTGAGGTCGGCGAAATCCTTCCGTATCCTGCGGCAGGGGTTAGCGACAACTATTTAGGGTGTGTATTTGGAACGATGTAGGTATTCCTGTAAGGTCGGCGAGGCAGTGTTATTGATCGATGAGCACATTAATCCTAAGAAGCCAAACCCGGGCCTAGAGTGTGCGTACGGTATCTTGGATGTAACAAATATTGATAGCTGCAAAGACTGGACCGCTGCTACCGTGCGCGGGGGTATAGCATGTCGTGTTCTAGACAGAGAGCGGTACTTAATGTTGTTTAAACGTACCAGGAGGCACGGTGCATAGTTATTTCCAATTCCAATTGAGGCGGCCGTTGGTGTCGCTGTCTCACGACCGTTGCTGCTAAGTTTTCCTCTATAGGCCTAGAGTAAGCAGCAGTTACGCACAAAGTCAACAATGTATGCTCGATTGGCGGTGAAGACTATTGTGCAATGCCTGGTTTCCAATTCCATAGACAAGCCCCGTTCGCTCGGTCGCACTCCCGAACCACAGATGCGGCATCTGCAGCGAGTCTGCTAAGCTTTTCAGATTGGATGATCGTGGACTTCAAAAAGCAAAAACATCCAGCCTCATGCAGGGGTGCACACCTGGCTAGCTGAGGTTGTCGCTGACTCCGAAAGGTGTCATTTGTCAGGAACACACGACGCTCAATACGTTTTCTTGAGGACCGATGTCAAACATCTCAATTCGCGAAGCGGATGATGGGAATGACGAGAGCGACAATGTTTCGTGTGCTGATGTTTGGAGATGATCCTCAGCCGTGTGTTAATGTGGAGGAGGATCCCGCACGGCTCGGAAGAATCGGTCCTGAATTGTGTCCAGATCGGGAAACGCGTCAGATCTCCAAGCAAGATGATAGGAACAGGAGTATGGTCTTCCTTGGCGTTGCATCCATCGCTCGGCGCATGGACCGTGTTTTGCGCTAAGTAGTTCGATGCCCCTTTGGCACCCGCTGTCAAAAACAATCAGTTGGGGAGAGTTGGCAAGCTCCGAGCGGAGATTGACGGGTAACTATCCAAGTACCGCCGCGTGGATGGGTGGCAGGACCTGGTTTTAGAGTTTATGTACCTGGACGGCAGGGTCAGGTTCTGTATCAGCAGTGAGCACCTACCTTTTTCGCTTCATTATGCTGGTGAGGCATCGCAGGGTCTGTCAGCAGGTGAGTTGTCGCTCTACGACTTGGTGCTGGCGTTCACACGATGCAACCTTTACATTAATTGTATAGAGGATTGGCAAAACCATCCGGCCCAGGCATCTGGTAGATAATCGAAGTATGGCCGTTCGGTATCCGCGGATCGGTTTCAAAAAAGAGGGGCTTCAGACAAAGCCAACATGTCGCATCCGAATGCGACGGCTGTACTCTGTGATAGGTCTATTCCCCTCTTCATATCATAAGATCAGCCCTTTTAGAGTTCGTGCGTACCTAAATAGCCAGCCTCGCGGTTCAGTGCACTAGGATCTGCCATGGGGCCCTTGCGTCGATGGCAACTAAAAGCATCAAGCGCTGACCTGGCCAAAACGCGAGAAGGTACGGAAACGGTAAAGCCGCCGCCATGTACCGTGCTTTGGGCCTAGGGGTCATCGGCACAGGCGACGCTAGGCCGTAAGATCTGATGGAGGTGATCATGTTTGCTGGCTGGGATAATAACTCCAGGGGTGGTATATAAGACCTGCATCGACCCAGACTTCTGTATCATTCACCATAACTACCTTGGGCCGCCTACTACTAAAGCCGACGACTTCGAACACATCCAAAACCTCTCAAAGCAATCATCATCCAGATACCGATCGAGCTTTGATAAACATGTACCATAACCTTGGCCGCACAACGAACTCAAACGTACGATCCGTACAAGCCCATCTTACCGAGGAGAACTTGCTTTTGCACGGCTCCGCTTCCATGAAGGTACGTGTTCCAAGCCAGTGTGCTCATGTCGGTCGAGACTGACAAGCGATACAGAACAACAACAGTACTTGCCGACCAGAGGAAGAACGATCGTGGGCTAGCACTACTGAACGATACTACCGATACGATGGTGACTTCGAAGGGTCCGACGACGAGGGCGAGGACGTGGAGGTAAGGCAAAATACCATAGACTTGAGAAGAGCAGCTTCTCTGGAGGTACTGAAGGCATACGGCGGGTGTTTTGCCTCGGGATTTCTAGCGCTGCAGGACCCTCTTCCAACCAGGCCGAAATCGAAGCTCCGCTCATACGAGATCGCCGAGGAATTCGACTTGCAAAGATGGGCTTCCGAACCAACTTCAATTGAGACGGCTTCAAGCAGGTCATCGAGTAATGCAAGCAGCCCGCGGCCAGACTCGGCTACCCTGAGCCAGGCAGACGTGCAGGATCTGAAGCAGCGACGAAAATGGAACTGGAGAGTCACGAAAAAGAGCCGACGGGATGCAGCGCTCAAGCTGGGGTTGTAGTCTCTTACTGACAGTGAAAGACGTGCTGGAGTTCGACTCCATTTGTTGTATGTTTGTTAGCGAAGGCGTTGGCTGTGCCCACATGGACTTAGATTGCAACCATCTATTTTGTCAGGAAGGCGTGTAACGGAACTTCTCATATGTCACGAAAAGCGAGTTTGTAATGTTTAGTGTTAGTCTCGAGTCCGGCTCAATCAATGCACATGTGCAACAGCACGATATCTCGCCAGCTGTGTCTTCCAGCTGCACAGTGACTCGGGCGCCGAAATGATAGGCGGAGCAGTCTGGAGAGCCGGACCCGATGCTTGACATATCGCCGTGTCGCATGGTGGAGGTGAGATCTCGGCGAAGGCATCCGGGGATGCAGCAGTCGCACAAGCGCGTGCTTTCGTGATCGGGTCAGGTGTTGGCGGGGGACGTTGGCGAAACCTGACAGAGCCTTCACCCTGGCACGAGAGGTCACAATGTCACTACAGACTTTGTCCCCCAAGGGATCGTGTCCCCAATCGTGGGGATCAAAGACCGTGGGGTGCAGCTGCAGGCGGCTAACGGGGAAACGCGCCTGACCAGGCAGCCGAGCCAGTCACAGCTCGCGGCATACTCGAGGAAGTCGCGACCGAATCCGGGGTCGCGAAGGAAAAACATAATCCCACAAAGAGCCATTGAAACTCAACAAAGAGAGGTGGAGACAGCAGACTCGAGATGCTGCATTGTCGAAGGAGGTTACTAGTGATGACGTACGGGTGGGGCCTGGCGATAGCACAGTAAGCGTCGGCGTTAGCAGTCACGATGTTGGCGAAGAGGCAGGTGCGACGAGCAGAGAAGCCGCACGAGACCTTCCTGGTGTTCACTTATCATATCAATAGGAAGGAAGTACGGCCGAGTGCTTGCTGCTAGAACAATGCAGCTCCCCACCGCCTGGCCAGTCATTGCCTATCGTGATGTCTGACCCACCGTGGACGCCTGCTGCAACAACATCGGCGGCAGGTCCGGGCTTGCATCAGACAAAACTCGTCTCTCTGCCCATCGCGAAGCTGTATTCTTCCTCCCAATTCCTACGCTGCATACGCCACCGGCACTAGTTCCTACAGCATATCGTCGTGTGACCTCCGGTCTCCTGTTCTTACAGTCCAAAGCATCCTCATCTAAAGGTGCCCCACCCCCCCCCCCCCCCCCTCCCCAGTACCGGCGAGGACCTCGTGCTGACTTGAGCCAGCAATATTTTCACACACCACCTACCTCAGCACAGCACAGCATAGCACAACTTGACTGCTGCCCCGGCCTGCCGCCCCCCGTAGCATGAGCTCGCAATCTCTGAAGCCTCGCCGAACCTCGACTGTGCTCGACCCCTACGCCGCACCCCACGTCTACTACGGCGACATCAACTCGCGGAAGCATGCGCGAGCAAGGACCTACTCCGCCGTGAGCAATACCTTACATGGTCATCCCCCTTGGCAGACTGGCACTAACACGACGCAGAATGTAGACCGCTCCGCCCGCAACGCTCCAGTCGGCGAGGGCATCGGCGCGGGAAGGCGCATCAGTCACGGCAAGTACCCATCGCGTCGTCGCATCCTAATCCCCAGGCCATGTGCTGACAACAGCCACAGATGAGGTCTCGATGCAGCCACGCCGTTTCCAGATCGACGTCGAGAAGACGCTCGGGACGCTCCTTGCCCGCGAAGACTCGGATCGCAACTACCAGATTACCATCGACGACAAGGGCCCGAAGGTATGTTTCGACGCACGGCGGCATCGAGCACGGCTGACCTGCAACAGGTCATCTCTCTCGGCACCCTGGGCTCGAATGCCTACAACAAGTTCGACGTCCGCGGCACTTACATGCTCTCGAACCTGCTCCAGGAGCTCACGCTTGCCCAAGACTACGGCCGCCGGACCATCGTGCTTGACGAAGCGCGTCTGAACGAGAACCCCGTGAACCGCCTTTCGCGCCTGATCGAGCACTCGTTCTGGGATGGCCTCACGCGCCGCATCGATGGCTCCAACATCGCAAAGGTCGGCGTCGATCCCAAGGACTGGACAGACGACCCACGGCCCCGCATATACATCCCCCAGGGCGCGCCCGAGCAGCACGAGTACTACACCCGCATCGCCAAAGAGCATCCCGAGATGCGTCTGGACGTGGTCTGGCTGCAGAAGAACTGCGACGATGACGGGTACGTGCGCGATCTGAACAAAGCCCCCGGCCTGCTCGCCATCGCCATGGAGGAGTACATTGACCCCATCACCAAGAAGAAGGACCTCAGGGGTCTGCCCTTTGTTGTTCCGGGCGGCCGCTTTAACGAGCTTTACGGCTGGGACAGCTACATGGAGTCTCTTGGCCTCCTCATCAACAACCGTGTGGAATTGGTCAAGTCCATGGTCATCCACTTCTGCTTCTGCATCAAGCATTACAACAAGATCCTCAACGCCAATCGAACCTACTACCTCTGTCGTTCTCAGCCGCCCTTCTTGACCGACATGGCACTGCGATGCTACGAACGCATCAAGCACGAACCGGGCTCTCTGGAATTTCTGCGCGAGGCCATCCTTGCCGCTATCAAGGAGTACCACTCGGTTTGGATGAGTGCACCTCGTCTGGACCCCGTGACTGGCCTCTCCCGGTACCGAGCTGGCGGGTTGGGCGTGCCTCCTGAGACAGAAGCCACCCATTTCGAGCACATCCTGATGCCATACGCCAAGAAGTATGGCATGACCTTCGAGGAGTTCGTTGATGCATACAACTATCAGCGAGTGAGCGAGCCTGAGCTGGACGAATACTTCCTACACGACCGCGCTGTGCGCGAATCTGGTCACGATACCTCATACCGTCTCGAGAAGGTTGCCGCAGATCTTGCAGTTGTCGACGTTAACGCGCTGCTTTACAAGTATGAAGTTGACATTGGCCGCTGCATCCGAAACCACTTTGGTGATCGACTCGAAATCCCAGCGGAATTCTGCACAGGCAACATGAAGCCTGGCCAGGTCGAGAACTCTGCCACATGGGAGCGCCGCGCTAGAAAACGCCGCGTTCAGGTGGACAAGTATCTCTGGGATGAGGAAGCCGGCATGTACTTTGACTACAACACCGTCAAGCAAGAGCGGACCGGCTATGAGAGCGCCACCACCTTCTGGCCCATGTGGTCCGGTCTTGCCACCCCACGCCAGGCTAGCATCCTCATGGAGAAGGCCCTCCCCAAGCTCGAAGTCTTTGGTGGCATTGTGTCCGGTTCGGAGAAGTCGCGCGGCATAGTCGGCATCGAACGCCCCAACCGACAGTGGGATTATCCCTTCGGATGGGCACCGCAGCAGATCCTCGCTTGGGTCGGTATGCAGCGGTACGGATACAACGAGGAGGCCCAGCGTTTGGCCTACCGCTGGCTGTTCATGGTTACGAAGGCGTTCGTTGACTTCAATGGCGTTGTAGTGGAGAAGTACGATGTCATGAGGAAGATTGACCCACACAAGGTTGAGGCCGAGTATGGCAACCAGGGCAGCGATTTCAAGGGTGTTCCTCGCGAAGGGTGAGTCGAACTCCACATCCCCTCCTCTTCTTTGAATGAGTGCTAACGTGCAACAGCTTCGGCTGGGTCAACGCGAGCTACATCTACGGCCTCACGCTCCTCAGCGCTCACGAGCGTCGTGCTCTTGGCGCGCTCACCGACTGGGACAGCTACGCGAAAGCCATGTCGGATCTCGGCATGATGTAATGGTTTCCTCTTTTTCACGACTTCACGATATGCATACGCATTAGATGCTAGACCATTGCATTGGGTCTACTGCCTGGCCTTGTTATAGCGGCGCAACTGCAAAAGTGTTTGGCTTTTTTTTACTGGGGGCTTGGCTGTTCGGCAAGGTAGCGTTCAAGCAGTGTTTTTTTGAGATTGCCCTAGAAGATGTGGTGAGTTGGGCGAAGGCGGTTGTGGTTTCGGTAAGGCCACCTGATGGATAGTCGACTCTATGATTGGTGTAAACCCTATGATCAAACAATAGATATTAATAACGCTCAACCCCGGCCTCTGCTCTTTCTCTGTCCCCTCTCCCAGTGTACATGGTTTGGGAGTAATCAACGTAGCTAAGGAAATGCCTCTGGAATTTGTTGCGTAAGCGGCTTCGATGACGTGATTGGCTTGATTGTCTTAGCTCGGCCTGGGATCATCGACATGGCTGCATGACTGATCGATCTGCTGTGAACCTTCAACACGACTCTGATTATAGACTCGCTACAGATCATGTTGACCTAAGAATCTATCCACGTTATGCTCTTGCCTTTCAGTACATGCAAATCTAGGATTTCCGGCGTCGGTATTCCTGTGCAAGTTTCCCTCCGAGCTTCCCTTTTCCACATGCCATCTAACGTATCACAGACCTCTCTTCTTTCTCGTCTCCCTCATCTTGGTCCTCTTTTACTACTTCGCCATGAGTACCTCTGATCAATCATCGTCCGTCATGCCTGTTGCAGGTGCAGTGGATGAGAGCGAGGGACGGGACTTTTACTTCCAGTACACGGTGTTAAAGGGGTATTTTCTGCAGAGTGAAGAGTCTACCGACGACACGAAGTTTGACTTTGTATGTTGTCCATTTTCCTTTTCTTTTACTCGGATTTCAAGGTCCGGATTGATAGGAGGAGGAGGTGATGATGGGGCTAATACTTGCTTGGGTAGAGGAAGCAGAATTTCGGACTCATCGACCGAGAGTATCATGGCGATGGGGAAGGAGGGGGGCAAGGGAAGGGAGAGGAGCAGCAGCCGTGGCAAAGGTTTGAGAAGCAAGCCCGAAGGCTAGCAGGGGCAGCGAAGGAGAAGGGAGAGAGTGTCAAAGTCTTGTTTTTGGGCAGACATGGACAGGGATATCACAATGTTGCCGAAACAAAGTATGGGACCAAAGCCTGGGATGTACGTTTCTCCCCCCACCCTCCCTCTTTACCCCTTCGTTTTTCTTTTGCTAACAGAAAGGATAGTGTTACTGGAGTGCGCTCAACGGCGCAGACGGAATAACATGGGCAGATGCGAATCTGACGGCCGCGGGCCAACAACAAGCACGCGATGTGAATACCCTATGGGCTGAACAACTGCCCCTCGGTTCGTAGTTGACTCTATTACCTCTTCCTCTTCCTCTTCCTCTTCCTCCTGTTCCTCGACAAATAACGCACATATCACTCCATCCACTAACCTCCCTCAGGCATCCCACCCCCAGAAACATACTACACCAGTCCCCTAACCCGGACCATCGAAACAGCAGACCTCTCGTTCCGCGGCTTACACCTACCAAACGGCCGCGAGTACAAGCCCCTCGTCAAAGAACTATTGAGAGAAGCACTCGGTGTGCACACCTGCGACCGCCGAAGTACAAAATCGCACATCGAGAACACCTTTCCACACGTAGCATTCGAAGCAGGCTTCTCGGGCCCGGACACCCTCTGGGAGCCAGACTACCGCGAACCACGCTCCGCGCGCGCATACCGGCTTGCGCGCCTTCTGGACGATGTCTTCGCCACAGACGATAACGTGTTCCTCTCGCTTACCAGTCACTCGGGCGCAATTGGGAGTATCTTGGAGGTCACCGGCCATCGTTCCTTTGCGTTGGAGACGGGCGGTGTGATTCCCGTGTTTGTTAGGGCTGAGAGAGTGCAGGGGAAGAGGGCGGTGCCGCCAAAGGAGCCGAGTGATGCCCCGCCGCTGTGTAAAGAGCCGCCTGTGTAAGTGTTGGAGATTTTTCCTATAGGGGGATCCGGAAGTGTGGTGCGTGAGGGGCAAGGAAATTTTTTGGGGGCTTTTCTAGCTGTGTGGCCAAATATCAATTGTGTTGTGTTATGATCAATCGCCCTCGCGAAACTTGTTTCCGAGCTTAACATTAATGACTCGAAGGGGCCCGCACCACGTCTCGGGGACATATCCGTGGATGTGAAGCTCAAGAATGGTCGTGAATCATGCATGCATTCCAGCTTCTATGAACGCTCCATGAAAGCACATGTCCACCGTTGAAAGAAATAGCAGGGTTCGGGGAAGACATACAAGCCAAATGATGGCTGTCCTTCGCTTTCCATCATGTGGTCATTCTACCGTGATATCCATCAAACGCCCATGAACCCACGCCCGCTAATCCAGAACGAAGTCCCACCACAGCCGAGGCTGCACTCCCCGAGCAAAGCCATGACCTGCACCATCACAGCCCGACCGCATTTCTGTGCCCAGCCAGCAACCCCAGTAATGTAGCTTCCCGGCTCAGTTCTTCTTCGGAAACTTGGGCTGCCCAATCTTATCACCCCTCAGCACCACGTTGAGAATGCGTTCCATGGTGCCCAAAAGCTTCTGATCCGGCGTCGCGCTGCCGCGCTCAAAGTCGGCGATGATGGTCGGCGTGCTGTTGCACTTTGTCGCGAGATCTTTTTGCGTCATGGTCGTGCCCTTATCGTTCTTGGCCTCGGAGCGTGCCTTGGAGATGGCCTGACCGACGACGATGCCTACAGTCTTGGGCTTGACAATGTCGTCCGAGCGGTCGACTTTGGTGAGGCGTTGGCCTTCTGAGGAGGCGCCCTGCGTCTGTTAGTATTTATTCAAAATGAAATTTGGCGAGGAACGGGCCTGGCGAGAAAGCTAGGTTGGCGTGGGAGGTGCACTTACGGCATTGGATGAGGCGTATTTCTTCTCTGTGGCGACGATGCCGCCGCTTCGCTGGGCGGCGTTGAGCGCTGACTTGCCCTTGACAACCGTCTCGCGGACTTCGCCGCCGCCACGGGTGCGGCTACCGATCTTGGTAACGGAGTTCCAGTCGTCAGACATGTTGTATGTGGTATGTGAGGGTAGTTGTGGGAAGTCGAGGTTGCGGTTTGTGTGAGGAAAGCTGAGTTCTGTCGTGTGCAGATGGCGGGGTTTTGTTCTTTTGTATTCGGCGTTTCCTTGTTCAAGTTGTCAGTCGGGCAAGCTGGCAGGCGATAGAATGCGGACGTTAAATGTGAAAAGCCGGTCGAATAAAGTTGATTGGGCTTTTGGCTTAAGCAGAGACCTTGGGCAAGTCTTAGGCCGCGATGGATGAGTCGGAGCCGTGAGGTCACCGCCACGCGCTAGTCCCGCTCAGGTCAGGCTCTCGAAGATTCCATGTCAGAACATCAGATCGCAGCCCTTCCGCCCTTTCTTCAGCACTGCAGTCCTCACTGCCTGGTACAAGATGGTCACAACATGCGAAGAAAAGGATGACTTGATCAGCAGGCGCATATTTTGGCTATCGTCATCGATGAGATGTATTGCACTTCTAGATTCTCCATCCATACCTCGCTAGCTCACGAACTTTTGATAAGGCTCGTCAGACTGTGACAAGGGCCCAATCACCGGAACGCCATTGCATGCATGCACCCAGATCCATATCGCATATCCCTCATAACCGTACTACAAGTTCGCCTGCGCAACCTCCCTCTCAACCTCGTACAGGAAATCAAAGTACGGCTTGTCAAAGTGATGTACGCGCACATAGCCGTCCTCGCTTCCACTGCAGTAGCTGGTACCTTGCGGGTGAACAGCGACGTAGTTGAGCGGACCGAAGTGGCCACGCACACGGCCGATTTCCTCCATGAAGATCTTGTGGTAGAAGCGCGCTTCGAATTTGCCCTGGCGCGCCGAGGTCGTGGTGACGTCCATGGCGGCTTGTCCTCCGCCGAGGATAACGTAGTCCTTTACGGGGGTGATGGCGGCACTGTTGAGGGGTGTATCGGCGACATAAGTCTTGAGGACGGTGAGTTCTTCGACATCGACGAGCTGGAGATGGTTAGCCGTGGCCTGACTGGCACGAGAGAGGTTTTCGCGGCCTACCTTTGCCGTCTTGTCCTTGGACGCGGTAATGAAGTATGTCCGGTCAGGTGCCCACTGGATGTCGGTGACTGCGCCATGTTAGCCATGCCCTGCTACCTCATACCGTGCGTTGCGTACTCTGCATATCTGGCTCGTGAACCTCGTAGTTGCTTTGCAGCAGTTCTCCCGTCTTCCCGTCCCATTGTGTGACGGATCCATCCTCATGTCCGGAGATGATGTATTTCGCCAGGTAGCTGAAGCCCGCAACCGTCGCCTTGCTCTCGTCGCACACGATCCTCAGCAACTGCTCGTCCGACTGTTGCGCCTCCGGGTCGGGGTTGATTTCGTATACGACGATGGTGGAGAGGTGGCCAGAGCGCTTCTCCGTCACACCGAGCAGTTGCTTGCCGTCTGGGGAGAACTCGACGCGCTTGATCGATGTCGCGAACTCCCATGTGTGCAGAAGCTTGCCGGTCTTGACTTCCCATAACCGCATGGTGTTGTCTGCGCCACCAGTCGCGAGGAGCTCGGAGGAGGGGTTTACGTCGACCGTCCAGAGTGCGCCCACATGGCCGTGGTAGGTTCCTAGCCGCTCGCCGTTGTGTGAATCTAATTCCGGTCAGTCTGATGCGTCTTTCCGCCTGCAGAGAGCTGTACTAACACCAGGCGCACACGACATGATCTTTTGACACGGAGAAGATAATGTCGCCGTCCGCATTGTACTTGACTTGAGTCAGAGCACGTTCGTGCCCCGAGAGCTGCAGAATCGAATTAGCAATCCATACGATCTTCGTTGTGCATGCCAATTTTATAAGTTCGAGCTTGGGGGCCGATTAGAGCATGGTGGCGGGGAGGCCTTTTACGTACCAAAATAGGTCTCATCTTGTGCTAAATGTAGGGGTGGAGGAGGTCTTCGGCTATATATGGGGTGAGGGTCGGCGGCGTCGTCGTCGGAATTTCGCGTTTGACTCTTCAGAATCGCCAGTATGGTGGTGTTCAGCCAAGCCCAGTGGCGGGGCTATGTGCTAGCCCGCATAGGGGACTAGCGCAAACGAGTGCGCTGAACTTCATCACTCGCATCGCCTCGACTCAGACATCAACCACACAATCCTCAACGCAATCACATCATACCGATACTGCTGGAGATTCTGGGCTCAAGCTGATACCTCATTAGAAGCTATGAATCAGGTCATTGCAGCCATTGTGGTCTCACCATATGCCGACGCTTTGGCGCGGGATGTGAGCATTGAGTCCTACATAAGTTGACTCATAAATGAGTTCGACAGAAAGCATCGCACTGACTGTCTCGTTATGTTCCTACAGACATTAACTTTTGGGCGTCATGATTTCCAGTTTGCTGCTATCAATCGGTTCATACGATGAGTGCTCGCTCTCTGGTATATAATAGCGAACACAACGGTTTTTGTTTCATCATCTTCTCGAACTAGCAACGCACGATAATAATGTATGGATGAATCCGCCGCTTTTCTAGAGCTTTCTGTTGCCTCTCTGACTCTCGAACTTACCCTTCTGCAACCCTCCGCAATGCTCCCTCAAACGCGACGACTCACGGTACAGTGGAGAATCTCCGTAAGCGACATCGTCCCTGATGCGCTGCAAGACGATGAGTGTGAGCACTGCCGCGATTGATTCCTTTTCACCGAGCGTGCCATGGCTCGCGCCTGCCGTGCGTATAGCTGCGGTCTTGGCGCAAACGCGCTCTTGCTTCGACCTCAACACTGGCAAATCCCACACGCTTTAAACAGCTCCGACGTCCAAGCGGCAATGTCAAGTACAATAGTCATGTCTCTCGGCGGCGTATCATCGGAGGGGATCAACCTTGCGTCCGCGCTTAGTCGGCTTGACAACCTCGACTCCGACCAGTACATCATAGCCCTCGATCCAAACGGCAGGCAGTTCTACGCAACTCCAAACGGGTATCACAGCACCTACATACCAGCGCAGATCCTCGAAGAATTATCCGCAGGCCATGTCGGGAAGATCGTATGGGCTTCATTCGGGAGCGAGCCCGATTCTTGGTTCTTTGCATGCGAATTGCGAGATGGCACTCCCACTTTCCAGACTGGCCATGGTATTCCATTGGCGCTCCGGCAGTTTATTCAGCAACTTGGCAGCTCGGGCCTGCTACTCACGTCCCTACGAGTTCAGCTGGGGGCTAATCAGTCTTTCGTAGTGTGGTCACGAACATTGTGGGCTTGCTCTGGAGTTCCCCAGATGCTGCGCGCTAAGCTGTGAGCAGTGGACACAAAATTACAGCTGAAACACCGCTGACTTCGAGCCCTAGATGCGAAGGTAGCTCCAGCTCCCGAGAGTGGGCGGACGTTACGAAGGGTTCTCTAAAGACTGGCACCCTTGACAACGTTCAATGGAGCTCTAGCGGATCTTTCTTCCTCAAGAGCGGCGACAAACATATATGGGACTACCATGCGAAGCTCGTGCACACCGCTTGGGGGAAACTATGGCAAGTACAGGGCCGAGATGAACTACGTCGCATGGTAAAGAATGAGCTTGCCGCAAGTCACTACATGCGCTCAATACACACTTGGGCAGGAACTAATGCCTAACAGTACGTCATGCTCGACCCCCATGCACAGTCCGGCACGACCTTCGTATTTCTCAAGAAGCATCGCGCGGGTGAAGAGGAGGCTCCTTTCATCTTCCGGTTCGAAAACGGAGCCATACATTCCAACTTGGCCATCGAGACGGAGCCCACGTATCAGAATCAGTCGGATCCTCAACCAGACGGACGCTTGCAGCATGGAGCACAAAAGACGGAACACGAAATGCCACTTCAATGGGCAACATGCAAGAAGGCTGGCAAACCGCATCCAAGGGATTCATGGGAGCTGGAAGTCAAGGAGGGAGAGAGGGTTAAGGTTCTGCAAGATATGGGACGTAATTGGTATGTCGTTCTGAATGGGGAAGACATCAACGGATGGATACACCGGTCCTGGCTTGTTTTTGACAATCGAGAGCCGATGACCAAACCAAAGGACGCCAAGGACGCATACACACAATTCGAGCAGGATGTCCAGAAGCTGCTGGTGCCTGGCCAGCTACGCGAGTTCCCGACTATGACGGACTACATGGACGCGTGCACCAAGCGCTACTGCCAGCTGCTCAAGGAAGACGTCTCTTCGCTGGGGATCTGCGCTCACGACTTGTTGCTGCTGCTGGAGGGTTCTGATAACTTTTCTTATGGCTGGATTAAAGAGGGAAGGAACATGTGGCACCCGGACAGATTTGCTCGGTTCTGCCATGCAGAGCATGCAGAGCGCTTGAAGCCAATGGCGGGACAGATGTTCGTGCTATATGGCATACTGATGGAAGCCTGCAAGCCCTAGCATAGAGGCTCTCAGCGTACTGGGAAGAGGAGCTCGTAGTCCTGATAGCCTTTTTGGTGATCTAGATCCATCTGTACAGACGAGAATGATAGCCCAGCATGTAGCCCGGCGACGACATGGTCTCAAACCAACAATGAAAGCCAAATCAAAAGCAAATAAATTCATTCACGACGATGTTGCATGTAAAAAATACCCCATCCTGACCTTGGCATCCAGAGTGTACGTAATTCCCCACACTGCGGAAAGTTTTGGCGTCGGCCCTGCACTGCATTCTTTTCCGGGGGAACCGCAATTACCTACGCTCATTTACCAAGACCCATTAACTCATAGGACAATAACGCGTAATAAATGCCTGTTATCAGTTCATCGCATCCTACTCACTAGAATCTGCAAAGATTCGCAGGCTCGGTTGCTGGAAGAAGACGTGGGACAATGAGGCCGCATCCGATGTGCGGCGGCCGACGCGTTGGTGTTCTTGCCCGTTGCTTTCCGCAAGCTACAGCTACCCCGCCGGGCACAGGAATTTATAGTTCTTCTCCGCGCAACCTCTATACTGCCCTACGGACAAGACAATTTTCGAGCACTGGGTTCAACATGGCTGGACAGAAGATTGATGGCACGGCGATTGCCAAGGGCATTCGCGAGAAGTTGGGGCAGAAGATCAAGGAGAAGCAGGAAAAGAATGCGCGATATAGGCCGAGTCTGAAGATTGTCCAGGGTGAGTCGGAAGTGATTTGTTCGATATGTTCGGTGTACAACGTGGTTGCTGACAGAAGCAGTCGGTGATAGGTCAGACTCCAGCACCTATGTGCGAATGAAGCTCAAGGCGGCCGAAGAGGCCAACATCGACTGCGAGCTGGTCCACCTTCCCGAAGACCTCAGCGAAGCCGAGCTGCTGCACCAGATCTATGAGTATAACAACAACCCCTCGGTCCATGGTATCCTCGTGCAGCTGCCCCTCCCGAAGCACATCTCGGAGCACACCATCACATCAGCCGTCGCGGACGAGAAGGACGTCGATGGCTTTGGCATCCAGAGCATTGGCGAGCTGGCCAAGCGGGGCGGCAAGCCGCTGTTCACACCATGCACGCCCAAGGGCGTTATGGTGCTGCTGCAGGAGGCGGGCATCGACATCAGCGGCAAGAACGCCGTTGTGCTGGGCCGCAGCGACATCGTGGGCAGCCCCGTCAGCTACCTGCTGAAGAACGCGGACGCGACCGTCACCGTCTGCCATTCGAGGACGGCCAACCTGCCCGAAGTCGTCAGGCAAGCAGACATCGTGGTCGCTGCTATCGGCAAAGCGCAATTCGTCAAGGGAGACTGGCTCAAACCTGGCGCTGTCGTCATCGACGTTGGCACCAACTTCATCCCGGACGACACAAAGAAGAGTGGACAGCGGCTGGTGGGAGACGTTGACTTCGAGTCGGCAGTCGAGGTTGCCTCACACATCACACCCGTCCCCGGCGGTGTCGGTCCCATGACGATTGCCATGCTGCTCCAGAACCTCGTCGACTCGGCCGACGCGACCTTCGACCGGCAGAAGAAACGCAAGATCTCGCCCCTCTCCATCAGAATCGAGGACCCGATCCCATCCGACATTGCCATCTCAAGGAAGCAGCACCCGAAGCAGATCACGGCTGTTGCGAAAGAGGTGGGCATCCTGCCGCATGAGTTGGAGCCATACGGTTCGACAAAGGCCAAGGTCGACCTATCTCTCCTGAAGCGTCTGGAGCACCGCCGAAACGGAAGGTATATCCTCATTGCTGGTATCACACCCACCCCCCTCGGAGAAGGAAAGTCGACGACCACGATTGGTGTAGCTCAAGCACTGGGCGCACACCTGGGCAGGATATGCTTCGCCAACGTACGACAGCCCAGTATGGGGCCGACCTTCGGAATCAAAGGTGGCGCTGCCGGTGGAGGATACAGCCAGGTCATCCCCATGGACCAGTTCAACCTCCATCTCACGGGCGATATCCACGCCATCACTGCTGCGAACAACCTGCTCGCTGCTGCTATCGAGACACGCATGTTCCACGAGAACACGCAAAAGGACGCTGCTCTGTACAAGAGGCTAGTACCGGCCAAGAAGGGCAAGCGAGAGTTCGTCCCAGTCATGTTCCGTCGCCTCAAGAAGCTCGGCATCGACAAAACGAATCCAGATGATTTGACTGAGGAGGAGATCGGCAAGTTTGCCAGGCTGGATATCGACCCCGAGACCATCACCTGGCGACGTGTCCTCGATGTCAACGACAGACATCTTCGCAAGATCACCATTGGACAGGCACCGTCAGAGAAGGGCCAAACTCGCGAGACTGGATTCGACATCTCAGTCGCTAGCGAGTGCATGGCTATCCTCGCCCTCAGCAAGGACCTTTCTGATCTCCGAGAGCGACTCGGCCGCATGGTCGTAGCCAGCTCTCGCGCCGGCGATCCCGTCACTTGCGACGACATTGGTGCCGGTGGTGCTTTGACCGTTCTGCTCGTTGATGCGATCAAGCCGAACTTGATGCAGACGCTAGAGGGCACACCTGTTTTCGTGCACGCCGGTCCTTTCGCAAACATCAGTATTGGAGCCTCTTCGGTAATCGCGGACAGGCTTGCCCTCAAGCTCGCCGGTACCGAACCTGATGAGGACCACGATGCGCAGACTGGCTTCGTCGTCACTGAGGCTGGTTTCGACTTTACCATGGGCGGCGAGCGCTTCTTCAACATCAAGTGCCGCTCCTCCGGTCTCGTGCCCGACACCGTCGTCATCGTCGCTACTGTCCGAGCTCTCAAGAACCACGGCGGCGGTCCCGATATCAGCCCCGGTGCGCAACTCCCCGAAGTCTACCGCACTGAGAACGTTGACATTCTCCGTGCTGGATGCGTGAACCTCAAGAAGCACATCGAGAACGCTAAGCAGTACGGTGTCCCGGTTGTCGTGGCTATTAACCGGTTTGCAACCGACACCCAGGCCGAGATCGACGTTATTCGCGAGGAGGCCATTGCTGCTGGTGCCGAGGATGCCATCTCAGCTAACCACTTCGCTGAGGGTGGCAAGGGCGCCATTGACCTCGCCCAAGGTATCATCGCCGCATCCGCAAAGCCGAAGCCCGACTTCAAGCTCCTCTACGATGTCGACAGTGGTACCGTCCAAGAGCGTATGGAGATCATTGCCAAGAAGATGTACGGTGCCTCCGCCGTCGAATTCTCCGAACTCGCGCAGAAGAAGGTCGACACCTACGTCAAGCAGGGGCTCGGCAACTTGCCTATCTGCGTAGCGAAGACGCAGTACTCGTTGTCTCATGACCCGTCACTGAAGGGCGCGCCAACGGGATTCACAGTTCCTATCAGAGATGTGAGGATGGCGGCTGGTGCGGGCTACCTGTACGCACTCGCGGCGGATATTCAGACCATTCCTGGACTGCCTACTGCCCCCGGCTACCTCAACATTGACGTCGACGTCGAGACGGGCGAGATTGACGGTATGTTCTAGATGACAGATCATACCGTAGGTCGTCACGTACGAGTGGATATAACATGGTGCTGGAGAGATGACCTGCACAGGCAGCGAGTCCCTTGAAGCCCATGTTTCATTCAGGCGTGAAGCAATGTTTGTAACAACCAACGACTCAACGTTCGTTGGTGGGGGTTTCGGAAGGTATGGCGTTATGGTGCATTTGGGCAAGTTCAACATTGGGCAAGGGCGGTTCATTCAACACGATTTGGGATAGGGGTATAGTGTTATGGGTGGGTATGGTCGATTCAACTTTGACTGTGTCTTTCTACATTTGAAGAATGTAGAGACGTATGCATCTTATGAGAGATGCAATGATACAAGAGCTTTTTGAAAGGTATCGCTACATTACGGGTGTGTGAATGATGTCATGGTAGTGGTGGATGTGAGTGCCTTGTCGCTACGGTATAAAGGTTCGAGTTTGATCACTTCCCCTTCATGCTGTCGCATACTGCAGTTACGCTTTGGTGGCGCTAGTAGGCCCCTTGAATTTTTCAGGGCTATTGTTTTTTCGCTTGACGTTGATGATGCGAGGAGCTTATGGTGCCGGACGGACATGCTAGAAGCAGAGGCTTGACCACTTCTCACCACTCTTGGTGTTTACACATTGTATGTTGTGCATGACGCATAGACTTGCTGACTCATCTTCGGTGATTCGTCCTATGGGGGTTTTCGCCTTCAGCAAAGCTCTCTTGGTCGCGTTGCTCCCCGGCAACTTCGTAGTGTATCTACTTAAGCCAGATCCCCATCGCACCCGTCATCTTTCAGCTCGATATTGGTGTGACTATTCTGCTTATTGAAGCGCAGGCTGCAAGCAAAGTAGTTGTCGCGGCCGCCCATGGTTATGAGCGCGCAGCTACAGACGTGGAACCTAGCTAGTGCACGTTCGCCTTTGTTAATATTGGTGTTTTCGACCGAAAGCGCGAGGACGTCGTGCTGCGAGGGTGTGATTGTCTGGGAATTGCTTGTCGGTGTTGTCGAACGAGGCGGTTCGACGTTTGTCGCGGCCATGGTGCCGTGCAGCGAGTGCTGTTTGATTGGGCGGCTGAAGTTTGTACAAACAGGTCGAGAAAAGTGTGCGTATGCTAAGCTAGATGGAAATGGAAAGCGGGCCTGTGTACGTGTGGAAGTGATGATGATGTTGAAGATGGGCTGCAAGAAGCGATGTGCAATATTGCGAGCAACGTGCTCCCATGCTTCCGGTCACATCATGCAAGTGCGCGTGTGTAAGCAATTTCAAGTCGCTCTTTGTCTACCTTTCGCTATTCGGGTAGTGGATAGCAAGCGTATACATATAGCAAACGTATACATATAGCAAATGTATACATATAGCAAGCGTACACATATAACAAGTGTATAGCTATAGCAAGTATATACATAAATCAAGCGTAAAAATATAGCAAGCGTATAGTTTCTGGATGTATATAACGAAGCGTTCTGAGTGATACAGAAGTGCATCAGTTTCCGAACCTGAGACGCACTTCGCACCACTTTTGCCGTCTAAGACCAGCGACTTCGAGACCATGTCGGCTCCTGGATCCAGCAAGCCTGTCATCATCGGCATGTACGGCATATCTGGGTGCGGCAAAACATACCTTACGAACCAGCTCAAAGATGACACTAGCTTCCCAGAGGAGCACTTCAGCTTCTTTGACGGCTCGACTCTCATTGACCGCGTTGTCAAGGGCGGTCTGGAAGTTTTCAAGCGGATGGACGCCGAACAACAACAAACAGTCCGCGCCGAAGCCATCATCAGAGTGTCAGACGACTGCAAGAAAAGCAATAGGATCGCCGTAATAACCGGTCATCTCATGCTCTGGGACGATGAAGCGGCGAAGGAGATGGAAATCGGGACGACCGCAGACTGGGCGACCTACAGTCACATAATCTATCTGAACTTCGATGCCGGGGTGGTAGCGACCCGTCGCAAGGACGACACAACGAAAAAGCGACGCGAAGTTCCGGTTGAGTTACTCCATGAGTGGCAAAACCAGGAGCAGAAAATGTTGCGCGACAAGTGCATCGAGCACGGTATCTTGTTTACCAGCATCTCCGAGACCTGTACACCGATCGAAAAGAGTAGTTTGAGGAGACTCACGGTCTTGTTGAAGGACTTCCAGCAGCAGAACGAGGTATTGAACGCATCTGCGGTCAACAACGCCGTGGAACTTGCCACTGCTGGTCAGATCAAGCTGGAGACAATGCTGATGCTCGATGCTGATAAGACCCTCGCCCCCCAGGACACCGGCGCCTTATTCTGGAAGATGAACGATCCTGCTAGTCGCATCACTGGCGATCCCTTGAGACTCATCTTTGAGACGCAAGGGTATTCGTATTCCTCCTTCCGCCAGGCGACGCTCCTCTATGAAGAGGTCGCTGACGAATTTGACGCAAGATGCGACAAGGTGGCTACCGAAGTCGAGATGCATCCTGAGATGGTGGAGCTTCTCAAGCGTGTAGAAAAAGAGCCGCATGTAGGCGCTATAATCGTCACTTGTGGTATCCGTCGCGTATGGGAGAAGGTTCTGATGAGATATGGACTATCTCATATCAGCGTTATTGGCGGCGGACGTCTCGCAGACGGTTATGTGGTGACTGGATTGATCAAGGGCCACGTTGCCGACCAACTTCACGAGAAGAAGCTGCGCGTTGTAGCGTTTGGGGATAGTCCACTCGACATCGAGATGTTACGCAAGGCGGATGAGGCGTACGTGGTGGTAGGGGATGAATCAACCAGGAGCACTTCGATGGACGAAGTACTTGCCAAGGTGATACACAAGCAAGGCTTGTCTGCTCTCCAGGTTGCTCTTCCCAAGACCGCCAAATACCGTTTGGATCTCGACACGCTACCCAAGACCACACTTGACAATGCCGAACTGGACTTCATCTTCCGCCGCGGATCATCAGCCCGCTTCGTGCACGCGACCGACAAGAACTCCGCAAAGCTCTTGATGACTGCAACCCGGGATGCAGCGAACAGATCCCACGCGCTTCGCAAGGCCCATGAGCGTGTCGGACAGTACCTTGCGTTGGAATACTTGAGCGACATCGTGGGTCTCCAGGAGATTGAAATCCAGCATGTTCAGCAAAGGGCCACGGACGGTCATCGCTTCCGACACGAGAAGGCAACGCTCATTGTTCCCATGATGAGAGGAGGAGAGCCCATGGCGTTTGGGGTCAGCCAGGTCATGCCAGCAGCAGGTTTCGCGCATGCAAAAGTGTTCAGCGACATCGACTTCAAGAACTTCCAAGGAAAAAGAACTGTGATACTAGTCGATTCAGTCATCAACACCGGCAAGTCGATCGCCGAGTTCGTGAAGTCGTTGAGGGACAAGTATCCCCACGTCCGCGTCATCATTGTTGCTGGAGTTGTTCAAGCGAACGCTGTAGTCATACAGGTAGTAACTGGGCCTGATATTGACAATAGGTTCGCGGAGATGCTGAGGGACGATCGGGAGTTGTATGTCGTTGCGTTGCGTAAGTCGGAGAATAGTTTCAAGGGTCAGGGCGTGACGGACACTGGGCATCGGCTCTTCAATACGACTAGACTGGATTGAGGTGAGTTAGCGTAGCAGCAGAAGCGATGATGTGGTCAAAGAGATAAAACACGACGGTGGAGACTATGAGAGGAGGATGAAATAGACACGATAGATACATAAAGAATACGGGAGTTCGCTTTCCAGCTAAAGCTTGAAGGTGAGAGAGAGAAGTGAAACTACTAACGCTATCGTGGGCCTATGCACAATGGGGTGATAAAGGTGTAAGAAGAGTCGTAGCTGCCAACGTGAAGTAAGGGTGTACGCTAACAAATATAGTCTCATTACGTCAGACCACCATTGGGAAAACGCAGTGAGTTTTAGAGCATTACGTTCCATCAGGCTATCAATTCATCACCGTATAAATCGAAAGCAATCACAAAGTTATCTCCCTTAAAAGATGATCATATATTAAAGACATATCTGCTTAATTAGAGAGCAAGTGGGGTATCTAACGAATGTTGCTTACAAACACCAAAAAAATCAAACGCGTAAAGCCAGAAGCTACCCCAGTATCGCTGCATGAGTCGCACAATTGACCGTAAAACCAACTGGTTCAGCAGTGCAAAATAAATACCTACACCATCTTCCCAGCTCGGTCAAGCTCCTCTATCCACGTCTGCACCCCAACTCGCTTCTCTGCATTCTTAACAAGCACCTTGGCAAACCACTTTTGCAAATTGAACCCTAGATCCTTAGACAGCGCAGCAATCCGCTTAACGTTCCCGAGACCTTGATCATCATAGCCCATGCACTGCAGCGGACACCCCGATTTGATCATCTCGCGCTGCTGGAACTTATTCCCCTTGAAGGCCGCGTACGGCGACGAACCGAGAACAAGGAAGAGCAGCGTAATGGCGAGGGACCAGAGATCCGTGGCTGCAGATGGTAGTGCGGGATCAAAGGAGCTGAGGAGTGAAGGGTCGAGGTAGTCCCATGTTCCAGCGCCGACGGGCGGAGTTTGTGCTTCAGTGTCGGTTGTTAGGACGGTGGAGGAGAAGTCTGAGTAGATGGTTTGTGGGATGGCGGAGCCAGAAGAGGAGGAGACCAGGATGTTTGCGGGTTTGATGTCGGCGTGTGTACAACCCTTGTCTTGCAGCCAGAGAAGGCTGCGGAGAAGCGAGCTGGCGATCGCGGGAAACACGGCGGCAAGCTGTATTGCGCGGGATGCTTCGTTCAGGGTATTGAGTTCTTTCTCGATCCAGCTTTCGAGCGTGCCATCCATGGCTTTGAGTAGAATGGCGCCAGTGCGAGTGTCGAGGCCGTAGAAGAGGACAACGTGCTTGTCTGCATCGGGGAAACGGGCGATGTATGACAAGATGCGCGCCTCCGCAGCAAGGACCTTCTTTGCGCTCGTCATGGCTGGAACCTTGACTGCGTAAAGAGGTGGTGTTGCAGGCAGCTTGTTGAGGCCTATACCCGCGTCCACGGTGCGGACAGGAGTGAGAGGAGGTGTCATGTCGGGTGCGCATGGGATATGCAATGAAGACTGATAAGTCGGCTTCGGGGGAGTTGGCGTCGCCAAGTACACGTCGCTCCATGCACCCTCGCCGATAGTACTCTTCCTGCCGCCTTGATCCGTCCGGAATTCGTAGTCGGTCAAGAGGTGTGGGAAAGTGATGAGCTCAGTGCTGCCAGGTTTTGGCGCTTCATCGACCGTCAGCCGAGTCCTGCTCAGCGACGATGTTGAATCTCCGCGGCGTAAGCTAGACAGCGAGTCTAGGAAGTCCGAAGACGCCGAGTCGGTCTTGGAGTGCTTCATGTTGGTGGGTGTAGCGGGTGGAGTGATCGCACCACTATTGTGCGAAGCGCGGAGATCGTGAGAACCCATGGTCCAAGATCTGTGTCGAG
Source organism: Clathrospora elynae (assembly GCA_010015635.1). Taxonomy (NCBI): domain Eukaryota; kingdom Fungi; phylum Ascomycota; class Dothideomycetes; order Pleosporales; family Diademaceae; genus Clathrospora; species Clathrospora elynae. The sequence goes on along the minus strand of ML976131.1, from coordinate 53,073 downwards.
TCGGCGAGTCTGGCGGTGTAGAGAGCGGTTGATACGATGCCGGCCGTGAATTTCCAGGGACAGCGAGCTTATACCCCTCTCTTGAGCCAGTCTCAAGATTGTGCAAGTGAAGGGACGGTTGTTCTCTCTTTGCCGTGATATTTGTAGTGGTTGCCTCGAAAAGCGTTTTGTCTTCCCTGGGAGGAGGGAAAGTGAACCGTGGGAGCGTCGCCATTTTGCTTTCCAGTGATCCGGTTGCTTGATAGTTTTCGAGTTTGACAGGTACCACTGTGCAATTACAGCGCCGGCAGTGTGTGAAAGTATTCACTGCAACCTTGAAGCACAATGCGGATAGCAGTTGTACAACGAATCTAAGGAACGATGCGAAACAGTGACAGGCGTCCGGAAACAGAAGACTTGCGACGTGCAAAGGAAAGCAAAAGTATGACTCTATATCGGAATTGTAGAAGGCAATGGTCCGGACCAGGGTTCAGCGAACCAACAAAGAGACTGGAGATAGTAGTGCTACAGGTAATCTTACAAGAGATAAGGGATCCACGAATCGCGCGAGCGATCTAACATAAGGTAAGAAGCATCTTCGGTATGAGAAATGCGGCGCGCGCGAAATGCCCGCAGCAAAAGGGTGGTTGTGTAAAAGACCGAGCAAGGCTCGAAGGATCGGACGTCCAGAGTCGTTCATAAAGGGAACGCTGCACCTCGGCTGGTCCGGGGGCGGTGGCACCCCATCGACCCTTACCAACCAGAGCAGCAGCAATCTTAAGCCAGGGTGTTGGAATTGGGATGATTCGCATGGAAAAAGAAGGAAAGACCTGGATTTCAGAAGCGCACCCATTCACACGTCTTTCCTAGCCGGGTTGTCAGCTGGCTAATGACCGTCGCGCACGGCTTAGTGCACATCCTTGGCGTTCGGCTCCCCAATCATTGTTAAGCCTCATGTGAGCGTGCGTTGTTTGATTGGATCGCGGGACGTCGCAAAGCGTCAAAGGGTCTCTGCCTGGTGTGCGACTGCGTGCCATGGTTGACGCTCTGCTTGGACGGGTTTCTGAAGGTTGACGTCTTTGTTCGGCGATTCTTTGGAGAAGCTGGTGACTACATGGCGTTCTTAGCGGCCGTTGCTTGTGAAATGCGCAGTGCAGGTCATGCGATTCCAGAGACGACGAGTCATCGTGAGCCATCGCTAGGCTGTTGTCGAACTATCGTCGATACCTAACATTGTTTGGTCGCTGTTCGGACTGGGAAATGCCCTGGAGAGATGCTGTGCACCTCTCCAGTGCCTAGAAGATATAAACAGATGCCTTTCACCAGCTATCCGACATGTTGCAAGTGCTGCCATGCTTTCTCGTCGTCCAAATGGCGCGGGATTTGCAAACGTAGTGTCTGAGCAAATGTAGATCGTGACTTCCTCACCTCGGCAGCGAATTCCGATAGGCTAATAAACCTTGGTCGCACTTCATACTTTAATTTCAAGTCTCCATTCAAGCCAGTCAAAGCTTATCAAGGCCACCTTTTATCAAGCCACGGATGGTAGAAAAGTAACAAAAGTGGGTGACAGAATCACGATAGCTGCAATGTAATGCACGCGAGTGGAGCCGAGCCGTTCTTTGGTGGCGAACTAGGTACCTGATCTAGTGCACATGATCACGGGGCATGTTAACAGCTGATAAAATGCGGACACGTGTTTTGTATATCGAGTTTCAAATTCCATATCTATATACTAGGCAACCCCTTACCAGAACGCGCACGTAAGCAACGCTAGAAATCGGGTTGAGACACGCCTGCTTGGACAAATGAGATACCCAATGACATTAAGAAAAAAAGCACAAAACGATTAGGCCCGAGGACAGAAATATTACATATACATATCGTAAGATTATATATAAGTAATGTCACGCAGAGCCCAATGCTCAACAAACAGAAGTACACCCCTCTGTCCAACCGGAATGCAGATGAGGTTAGAAAGCATAAACGCCGCCTATCATGAAGAATCCGAATCGCCCACTGTTTACAGTATATGCACGATGCACAATTATATCAAAATCTGTTCTGCGGATGGTGCTGCTGTTGCTGTTGAGCGGCCGAGGAGCGCTTGTACGAATCGATAATCTGGCCCACCTGCTCCTCGTGCTCGCTCTGGCGTCAGTGCTCGTATCCTGCCCCTCGTTGCCATGGGCTCGAGTTGTTGGCTTGGTGGTATTGCCCGCCGTTGTGGTTGTTGCCAGGTTGGCTGTATTCGGGTGCTGGGCTCCGGCGGTCGTAGAAGGACGGCGGTGCTGGCGAGATGTTTCCATCGTTGCCTTGGCTCCGCGGGGGTAAGGGCGCGTAGTGATCGCCGAAGCCGCCCTCCTTGGCAGCCATTTGTCGCTGTTCCTCCGAGGCGTAGTCATCCTCGTCGTCGATGCGGCTTCGCGAGCCAGCGTAGGGGTGCGTGCCCTTGCCCTCACCGCGTGCGGTTGCTCCTAATGCGTCGAGCTCGGTGGTGAGCTGGGTTTGCGACTTGATGAATGAGCCGCGGTCGTCTCGCATTGGTTGGTAGCGGGTATCGGGGTTCTTGGTGAAAAGAGCAAATCCGGAGGAGACGAGAAGCATGAGAAGAAGGATGAGCGAGAATGCGGCGTTGATGATGAAGAATATGACACCCATGACACCGGTGACGATAGCCTATACACATTAGCTTGGTTGTACATGGATCGAGTTATGACTTACGGGCTGCTTGAAGACCTCGGTGAACATCAACAAGAAGAATGAACTGATGAAGTTGACGGCGGCGATGGCAATATTGAAACCGTTGGTCTTCTTGTCCATCCATGGACGCAGGACCGAGACACCAATGAGCAAAGCAGCCTCGATGATAACGAGCGCAATAGCTTGAACGTTGTATTGGCCCTGGGCAAGACCGACGAACATGGCTTTGATGAGGAGGTATACGAGCCAGGGAATGATGAACCAGTATGCCGCAGCCTTGAACTGGACGTAGAGGAATCCCCACTTGTTGAGAGCGACGGGGTCCGAGTACAGGATGTAAGCTGGGTTCTTGTGCATGGCGATGGAGCGTTGGGCAATGCGGACGACCTTGGAGGAGGCCCAAACAAGTATGCCGATCATGGTGAGCATGGAAAGGATGGCCAGGACAACCAGGCCAGCCGAGTCGCGTTGGGTCAGCTCCCAGAAGTTGAGGACCATCATCTGAGGGAAGCCGATGAGGACCACACGGAAGAGGATGCCCTTGAGGACTGTCTGCCAGCCGTTGCGGAAGTCGACGAACTTGTCGCCCTTCATCCTGCCCGCCTTGACGAGACCTTCGCAGATGTACTTGAAGGCAACCACGCCAATGACAGTGAAGAGGATGAAGATGACGAAGAAGGTGTAGCCGGTGAAGAAGATGTTGGTTGTCTCGATGCGCGCCTTGAAGCCAACACGCTCGATGCCGTGCAGCACGAGGCGCTCTCCGCCAGCCTGGGCCTCAGTGGCCGCAGCGTTACTGCGGGACATGAGACGCCCGACAGCGCCGGTGGTGAACTCGAGGGCGCGCCTCGTCTTCATCTTGCGCTGGACTTCGACGGAGATGAACGACAGCTGCGATAGGTGCGTCGTGGGCGTTCCGCCAGTAGCGCGCTGGTACCAGGTCGACATCTTTTGGAGGAACTCGACGCGGATGATGCCCATGGTCCATTGGAAGTTCTGGGTCCAGGCGGAGACAATGGGCGGCAGCGGGACGGCGCAGAGGCCGATAGAGGCCTGGGCCTGAAAGTAGCCGAAGAGCGACATGGCGTTGGCGGCGACGTGTGCTGCCGTGTTCGAGTGGCCCAGGCCGGAGGTGATGGCGGACGCGATCAGGCCCATGCCCGCGATGACAGCCGTCACCCACGCCACGGCCTTTTGGTCGACCGAATGGCCGTTGGACAGCTCGGCCTCCACGCAGGCAAGCTGCACGTGCGACGTCGCATCCTTGATCTTGATCCGCACCACGGCGTCGAGGTCGGGGATGGTGTAGGCAATGCCTGTGAGGGGTTAGAGGCGTTCAGCTGCAGCGCGAGGAGGAGCTTACCGGGAATGACGCTCATAATATCTTGGCTAATGTCGATGTTCGATTTGATCGTCAGCGGTCCGGCGTTCATGGGGCACATGCCATCGAGCTCCTTCTGGCCGCACGGGTTAAGCGTCTGGTTCAGGGCGGGATAACCGTACACCAGCAGCTCGACATCGGCCTCGACCTTGCCGGCGATGTTCGATATGCCCTCGATGTTGAAGGCCAGACTGCGGTTGTTCGGCGTGAAGACGACGTTGAAGAGCGTGGCGGAGAAGCTGGAGTTGGTCATGCACGGGTTGAGCGACCTGGATTCGATGAGGCGCTCCCCGGCAACAAGCGGCACGGCGGCAGCGAGCCACAGCAGCGACTGCGACAGCGAGAACTTCATCGTGGGCGGTGGGCGGTGTGGTGTGGTGTGGTGTATTAGGTGCGTAAGCGCGGGAGTACTCCTGACGAGTACTGCGGAGGGGATTCGGCCAAACCAGCGGCGAATGTTCCTCCTTCAGCGAGTGTCGGGGTGTGTCGGGGGTAGTCGTAAACGTGCGGGTGGTGGTGAATGAGCGGCAGTCGGGAGCGACGAATGGGTGGTGATGGCAAGAGCGGTGGTTGCGCAGACAACTGGGAAACAGGGTAGCGGCGACGCGGGTGTTGGCGGGTCTCGGCTGTGAGACTAAGGGAAGGGGTTGGAATTGAGCAAACGACCGGACAGTTGCGATCAGCGGACCTTTCCACTTGCACGCAACCCAATGAATTATCTGTTTTTTGGTTACAGGAGAACCTGGTGTTTTGAGAGTGCCAGAGCAGGGCGAGCGATGGGGCAGATAGTAAGAGGATCCCAGTGCTAGGTGAGTACAGGTCAATGCGCTGTGGTCGGCTTCAGGGGAGCGAGACAGCGACAGTCGCGAGTGGGCCTCTGAATACGCGCGGCTCCCTCACGCCCAGTCTTAACTAAACACCCGTCCAAATCTGCGGGATTACGGAATGCAATACTGCGAATGGCACGTACAAACAGCTGCAACGGGTGCGCATTCACTTGCGCTCTGTCGGCAGCCTTTGTGGTTGCAGCTGCTAAAAACAGATGCGCTTCTCTTTCCCAGCAGCTAGAACCGCCGGATCGGGCAAGAGCAGGGGGGCCACGCCAGGAAGGTGCTCCGCCACACTCATACGAAGCAGATGCATATCTATACGCAGGAACAATCTCGCGCGCCAAATCAACGCACGCCCTAGCACCTCTTCTCGCGCTGACAGATGGCTGGAGCCTCATATTTTTTTCAGTCCACGAACTCTGGCCCACGCGAACGCTGACAACATATTGGCAGCGCCATCATCTCTCACCGTCACTCCGACTCCCCATCTGTGCATTCGGCAGCCACGGATGGCTGATTGCAAACAGTGCAAGCGCGCCAAGATCCAGCATCACCAGCCAATTAAGTCGGTACAGGCGCGCTTAGCTGAGGAAGTCGTCGGCTCATCGACTTTGGATCACAGGCGTCATCTTCGCGACATAGCCTCATCTACTAGTGAACGATGGATCGACCCTGACGATCCTCATCTTCGCTACGACGCGCAGGGTAACGTGGAGCAGCCCCACTAACGACCGAACATCAGCGGGAACGACGCGTAAACAGATCTTCGACAACCTCTGTTGTTTGTCGTTCAATTTCGTTTCATTTCTCCCTCCTCTTCAGTTTTCGTATCAATCTTGTCAAAATCGATATATGCATCCTGTCTTCTCTCATTGTCTTCTTTGGAATCGTCTTCCCTTGCAAGCCTTTTCCCGATTCTACCGCAGGTTGTTACATACGAGTAAACAAGATTCGGAGGGGTAAAGAAGCAACGAATCCCTTTAGGCCCTACTTTGATGTGTCGAGCAGGTCATGCTCGCTCCTTGGTATGTTCGCTCGTACGCCCAGGCGTGCTGGACTGCGGTACAGTAACTATGTAGTATACACAAAAGCCGTAACACTGTATGTACAATAATGTATAGTATACTATCAAGCATTCAGTAGCTCGCCGATACGACACCTTGGGTACATGATAGTCCGCCCATATGTACATGGCGCCATACTCGAGTGTCGACGGCCTATCCATGTAGTTTGATATCCTAGTTGTTGAGGAGAGATCATCGTAGTCGTGCATCTCGCGCATGTGCTGGCAGAGTTTCGTATCCTGAAGATACAGATTGTCCTACGACTATCAACACGTGTAAAGGATGTCTGTAGCACGAGGTTTCATACATACAGGGTGTGTTCTACAAGCCTCTCTCCTGGCTAGCTCATTCGCAAGTGTAGATTCCTTCCTCGACTCCATCGCATACACGAGCGCCATTATGCTAAGGACACCCGTCATGACTGTCGATGCGCTCAGATCATCACAGAGCCATTTCACGACTCGGGCCCCGGGGACTGCGGGGTCTCGTCGGGGATGCTATGGACCCTAGTCATATAGTGAGAGTCGTATTCTGACCGCTGTTTGAGCCTTGTGACTGCGGTCCACCTCCAGTTGATCGTGCTGTTGATGGCACACGTGCCGCCAATGTAATCGGAGAAGATCTGCCTACCACATCAGATTAGCTAAGCAGTACTTCGAGCAATGCGCAGAGTCTTGGACCTACTCGACGCCATGGAAGACACGAAAAGTGAAGGAACACTTGACAAAGGCTGGAGTTTACAGCGCGGGGTCCACGATATGGGTATATCAGGATGGGGCGCATTGCATGCAGCACACGTAAGAGGCTGAGATTCAGACACCAAACTCAGTGTGCAGTCTTCAGCCCTTGTCAACCTAACACCTGTAACAACCACCACTGAAAGCCCAAAAAAATTAAAGCTCAGAATGTCCGTCCCCCTATCATCATCATGTTCCCGTATAAAGCCACGTTGATATCGCCCATAGAACTCCCTACACTCACAACCGCAGAACCACCTAAACACATTCCATCCAAAAGGGAGCAATGGACTACCTTCCTATCCCTTCGTCACTTTTGTGTGTTTTCAACGTGTATGACCATGAGGGCGGGATCAACACGGCGAAATGCGTCTTTCTGTTCACAGCTGGGGCGATTCTGGGTAGTTTTGGTCACGCGGGTGCTGGTTGCAAGGGTTTTGAGTTAGTGCCAGGATCAGCTTTCGGGTTGCTAGAGTTTTTGTTTTTGTGTATCGTGCATACGCGGTGGGGAATTTGGGCTGGTAGTCCATGTTGTTGCTTTATGCGGTTAAGAAGATGGGGTGTTTCTGTGTAGGAAATGTGTTGCTTCGTATGGGAAATCTTTGTGTGCATACGAATATACGTAGGGGGAAAGTGAGGTGAGCGAAACGAGGTTGGCTAATGTACTTACTACTCCTGCTTTGAGGTCGGTAGGGCCCGTATTGCGCTACATGTTGAACATGTTGACGTCTTCCATGACTAGATCCCACATCCAGGTGTCCAAGGGATCCTGTTGCATTTGCGGGTATTCTAGCATCGCTCCATTGTCGAAATAGCCAAAATCCAACGGCTCGCCATACTGAATTGGCTGTGTCAGCTGGTGTGAATACGCTTGCTGCTCCACAGAAAACGTATTCGATGTACTGCGGGCTGGTAGATCGGCGGTCGTGTTAATGCCCTGTGGTTGTGGTAGCCCCCTGGGCGTCGCATCAGACGAAATATGCGTCCCGATTCTCCTCTCCAGCCCCGCAAGCAAGCCTTGCTGTAAGATGATGACTCTAGTCAAAAAGCTCTTATCCGCCGGGTTATCGCCTAGACAGTCTGTATTTCCCTGTGCTTCAGGCGCAGCAGCCATCAACTTCTCCAGGAAAGCCTGAAAGAGCGGCAAGGCTTCAACTTCTTGTGCAGCCATGGCTGAGTCGCGTATCGTGGTTGCTGACAGGGACACAGTCATGTTGTAGAATTCTTGCGTCACGCTCTCGCCTTTGCGCCGGGGCAGCAGACCGTCAATATCGGCTGATGCGTTGTCTTTTTTCAAAGCACCACTTGCTCCGTTGTCGTGGAGGAAGATCAGCTTCAGGATCTTGATGGTCGAGTAGGTCCAGCCGCTCCAAGTCGCAATCGACATGTAGTGAAGCGTAAGCGAAGGTGCGGAGATGACATCACGGATATAGGTTTGGGATGCGCTGAGCGAGCGTTGCAACATCCGGGCTCGGGTGGGCGTGATGAATGTGAGCTTGGAAACTGGCTCAGCAGCGGGCTCAGGATTCCAGAGATTGTTGTGCAGAGAGCACTCGTGGATCCAGATGTTCGTGAGATTACCAGTGAGGCGTATGGTAGCTAGATTTTCATATTAGATAATGATACAACTCTCTCGGTGCGCACGTACTGTTCTGCCTCACGGAATCTGATATAGAGTCTTGTAACCGCTGCAGCTCGTTGCGAAAGTTGCTGGTGGACATCTCTAGTGCAGAATCACCATTGGCTTCAGAGTACAGAATCTCGTCGTAGGAGAAGTATTCTGTGATCCGACACATCAAATCGCTTAAACGGACGAGCGGTGATATGAGAGCGTCTGAAGTATATTCGGGTCGTTCGATGAAGGATTGACAATGACGTGCTAAAGAGCGAGTGTACTGCATCGTTGTACGATTTCTCCACATGTGTGCAAACCTACGTCGTCATTAGCCTTGCTCTAGTACAAACAAATGCCATTGAACTTACTGGGCTGCGAGGTAGTATGTGCCAAGCAGTGCTCGTTGATCAGCTAGAGATCTCTCCGGTCCAGATCCCATGTCATGCCCCTTTTCTGCGTCCTTAGACAGTCCGATATCTTGTGCCGTGGCGACACAGAGTGACATCATAAGAGCGAGTTGTTGCGTGCCAGGCATATAGAAGAGGTGGTAGTATGCGGCATGAATTAGCAAGCCTTGTAGGACTTCCAGACCTTTGAGCGTGCGAGCGCTGATGCGAGCAGCCACCTGATCCTTGAATCTCTCACCTAAAATGCGTTGTATAGCGGGCTTTTGATGTGACGTGGTGGTCATGATGGAAAGAAACACGAAAGGTTGCTGGTGACGCAGAGTATTTGCATCCGCTGAATCATTGATGACGACAAAGGGGAAGTGCTGGGTGAAGGATCGCCGATATTCATCGAGCAGTACATTTGCTTGGACTTCATCAACGAGACCAGCAGCGACCGGATCGTACACCGTGGAGGCATACGTGGGTGACTGGTTAAAAGACTCTTCCTGCTCAATGGGTAGTCGAAAAGACCCATGGGAGTCTATTAGACTCGAATCGGGACTTGGAGTACCATAAGTAGTCGCAGGAATAGCTAAAAAACGGTCGCTGCTCGCCGAGGGCTGAGCGAGTATTTGACTATTATTGGTTTCGAATATGCCCATAAGAGTCTGGACGCGCTGTTCAAGCGTCTTCATGCGCCTATTGTGTATTAGTACATGATCGTAGGTGGTTTTGTTGGTACGCCCTAGAAGACTTTGTGACTTCAGTTTACTAGACAGACGCAGATAAGAGATAATATGCACTCGAAGCCAGAAAGGCATTCAGCGCTACCCTTGAACGCATGGTCATTTAGTGAGCTTAACACAAGATCAGCTCATGAAGCCCCCGCAGGCCCCAGCCAGGCCACGAGGGTGCTGTAGCATCGATGGATTTCGTTTAAATGTCTCGCTTCCAACTCTGCATGTGGCAATGCACCGGTGACTGGAACAGAACAACACTTACGATCGCCCTCTTGGGCCCTTCTTTCTCTGAGAATCTTCGAAGATGCATTCCTTATGTAAGCGCTGGCATCGCTGACATATACCTGTCAGATTCCCGAATGGTGAGCATTTCGCTTTCACGGTAGTGCATGCAGAGCAAGCTTTCCGCTTCTTGACCTCGTTGTCGTTCATTTAAAGCGAATGTACGAAAATCAGGGGTAACGATTGGACGACGTACCCGGTAATGGCGCCGGGTGTATGGTGTGCGAGGAAATATCGTTACCGAGTTACGCGTGGTGTTTTAGGGAACGGACCTAAATGAAGACCGCCGGCCGGGACTCAACATTACACCGAGCCCCGTTCCTACTTGCCTGATCGACCTTCACGCTTCGCTCAATGCGCATACTTATAGGCAGCTCTTGGCTGCCATATTTGACTTATTCGTAGTACTTTTGCCTACGATATCAAAGTATCGCAAAAGCCCCCGCACATTGTAGGCGAGACGTGAGCCTTGCTGTAATAAGCAAAGCAAGTATAATCGTCTTCAGCCGAGTGTACTGATTCTTCACGCATGGCGGAAGTTCTCAAGAGCCAGTAGTCGCAAAGGGCATCGGAAGAAGTGCAATACACAGGCCTGGTGTACTTTGCTGTTCGTTCCTTCTTTTTCCCGCTCGCTAACTCCTGCAGTTCCATCGTATGTGACATAGGTGAGTATTATGATGATGTGATAGTACCTTCAAGAAGTGTCGTTTTAGAGAGAAAGACGTTGTCGACGGGGTACGTAACGTTATGAAGTTCGCGTTGATAATCGCCATGGGGCTTGGGTGAGCTGTTGCGCCCCCAATCGCGACGCTTTGCCAACACCGCATCCCATCTTTAGCTGCAGGACAGTATCGCCTTCATTTGAATCAAGCTTTCTTTACGTCCATCTTTTTCTGGTGTCCGATATCCCCAACATGCTGTGACAACTAAGAGCATAGTCGCAGTTCGCCGTCCGGTTCTCAAAAAATCGGTTGATTTCTTTGTTTAATTTCTCCTGTCCGGACTTAACATCGTTCTGTAGGAATTCTTGCGAATCCCCTCGGCGGCTGACATATTGAAGGAAGGCGAAACTGTTGCACTAGTCTGACGGGAATAGACCTGTGGAATAACCGCCACGACGCGGAAGATCCGGAGACTGTCGAGAGATTGCAAGATACATGCCTAATTTTTCTCACAGCAATTCCACGATCTTGCGAAGAATTTCTAGTAAATAGCTCTTCAGATCATAGTACGGACCGACATTTTCGGTGATGTTAGGCGAACCTCGGGACGGACGTCGCGGCTACGTCATGGATATTTTTTCCTCTTTTCCCCACTAAGCACAACGACAAATGCACTTATCGCAACAACATCGGCTACATGCAAGCCTGGTGGAGATTTATCTCAACCTCTAGCCGCGTTGTCACCTTATTCCGGTGTTGAGTATCGATTAAGTCTGACTGGCCGAGACTCTCCGGTCCTTTTCTCGTATGACTACCTTGTAGCAGGCGTGAATAAGCTGAATAGTATCCGTAACTCTGCGCATTCCAAATCCTCTCATCTGGAAGGCCTCCTGCCGATGAATAAACATGCTGCAGCTGTATCAAGTTTCTCACTCGCTCCAGACTCTCTACTCTCTACGTCGGTGCGCTCCACAGAACAACTTCTTAGTCGCGGCCCATGCACTAAAAGTGTGGAGGACGGCGATACCCGAGGCTAGATCCTGAGACCCTGTGTATTGATAACACGCTACGTCATGGAAAGAAGTTTTTAACTCCGGCTGCCCTTGTATATAACGGTAGGTCGCACAGCACCCTCAATCTCATCATTCAACCCGACATCAAGTCTTTCAACATCACACTACCACATTTTCCACCTATACTTCCAACACCTTGAACGACAAACACAAACACACACCACCACTTCTAGAATGCCTAGCTTCACCGTCTACAAAGGCTCCAAGGAGGGCAAGATCGTCAAGGCCCAAACCACAAAAGACGAGCTCAAAGATGACCAAGTTCTACTCAAAGTCACCGCTTCAGGTCTTTGCGGCACAGATGAGCACTACAAGGGCGCCGACATGGCCCTAGGCCACGAAGGTGCAGGCGTTGTCGAGGAGATTGGCCCTAATGTGAAGGACCTAAAGAAGGGCGACCGCGTCGGCTGGGGCTATGAGCACGACTCCTGTGGTCGCTGCGACCAGTGCTTGAGTGGCCGCGAGACGTACTGCCCGGAGCGCCAGATGTACGGCCAAGCGAACCTCGACCAAGGCAGCTTTGCCTCACATGGCGTGTGGCGCGAAGCCTTCCTCTTCAAGCTTCCTGATGAGTTGACGGACGCTGAAGCTGCCCCGCTCATGTGTGGTGGCGCAACTGTCTTCAACGCTCTATACAGCTACGGCATCAAGCCGACTGATCGCGTTGGCGTCATGGGTGTCGGCGGCCTTGGCCACTTGGCTATCCAGTACGCCGCGAAGATGGGCTGCGATGTCGTTGTCTTCTCCGGATCCGACAACAAGAAAGACGAGGCAACTCGGCTCGGCGCAAAGCAATTCGTTGCCATGAAGGGAAAGAACGAACTCAACATTGGCCGACCAATCGACGCCCTCCTCGTTACATCGTCTGTAAACCCCGACTGGAAAATGATGTTGCCCGTCATGGCTCCCAACTCTATTATCTTCCCAATGACCGTTTCCTTCGACAACTTCGAGATCCCGCATCTGCCCCTGATCCAGCAGGGTATCACCATTCAAGGCTCGATTGTTGCAGCCCGCGCAGTCCACCGCAAGATGCTTGCCTTCTCGGCGCTGCACGGCATCAAGCCCATCATCATGGAGTTCCCCATGAGCGAGTCGGGCATTGAGGAAGCGATGTCGACGCTCAGGGATGGAAAGATGAGGTACCGTGGTGTTCTCAAGCCGCAGTAGATGGGTGGTTTTGCAAAGAATAGATGTTAGGAGGAATAATATAGCCGTTCAAAGAACGCAGAGATTTTAGGGTAGATTTACGAATCCCATTTGTATTACTAGAGCGAATGTTCTGCAATGCCCGCCAGTGATGGCACTAACTGACCCAGGTTACCCTCAACTATTTATCATTTCGCTAGCGGCCCTCCAGTGATGCTGTCGCCGACTGTTACACATTTTTTTAAAGTGGGTTTCCAGTCAGATATAGCCTAGCTACAGCTAAAGAACAGGTAGGTCTCTTGATTCTCCCATCAAGTCGTCCTATCCTCAAGTTGGGGAACTTATCTTAATCGCATATTTGTACAGGGCTTGTGTAGATTGCCTAACATGTGCAAACAGCTCCAAGTCGTCTTATCGCAACGATGAGGCGCGGTACCGCCGCTGTTCCGCAGCAGCAGCAGCAGCGCCAGCGTCCGGATACAGAGCAAGCTAACCTCGTCGCACTCCTCGATCGCAAAATCGCAATCATACCCAAATACCACATCTCCGCACTTACCCTCCCCGACATCCTGCAGCAGATAACGCGGGCATTGTACCTGCCAAACATACCTTCCGAAATGCAGCTCATCTCCTTCCTGCAAAACCGCAGCGTATTAGACCGGTATGCCGGCAAGCCGCTCCATGGTACTTTACTGGAACACCACAACTATCCAACCGTGTCCGAGAAGCGCGAGCAGTTTATTATGGTCTGAAAGAGTGGTGTTTGGGATCTGTCTGAGTTGTTCGGAGGGGCACAGAAGAAGCTACCCCAGAAGGCGATGAAGTCGTTGAGTAAAGAGTGGGAAGGCGTGTTGGATGAGGCGGGGAAGAGGATAGGGACGACCAAGTACGAGGACAAGGTTGTGAGGTTTGTGGGATGCGTGCTACCTGGTAGGAAAGATCAGAGTGTGCCTGCCGCCTTTGTTCAGCCGAACACTTCCGTGTTGGCAGATGATAGGATAGACATCGATGGGTCTGTAGATCATGGCGGTCGGCTCGCGGATAGAAAGATGGACAAGAGTGAGCTTTTAGGAGCGCTGCATGTCTCTCATGATGTTCAACAAGGCGAGCCAGAGAAAACGGGCTGTAGTCTTAAAGATATTGAGGCGATGACTGTGACAGATGTGAAGCATGCGATTGCGGCGCTGCAAAAAGTTAGGGCGAGGGACATATCTCTGGTACTTTTGAGATTGTCTCCGGCTGGTGATGGACGTGGAGATTGACGAAGCAGGCTGGAGGAAGATAAGTGGATTGGATGGGGCTGGAGTCAGTGTGTTTTGGCAGCGAAGACACCCATCGTAGACTGCAAACATCACCCATTCAATTTTTCGCGCCGAAATAACCTACGAGTGGGTGATTTATGGATGGAATCGATACCCAAAGTGATGATGCGTAAGGACAAAAGTCAGCACATCACCAGAAGTTCCGTTAAACTTCTCGCACCACACCACATTAGGAAAGGCTCCCCTTTCCCCAACAACCTCACATGTGAACCCTGCATCATATCGCTATACCACATATTCAAAATATCTACAGCAACAGTCGCTCTTAGTATATCCTAAATTACTTCGCTGTGCTCTGATTTGCTAGTTAAGTATTCGTTGGCCCTCCTTATTTCCCTGACATGCACATGTGCACGCGCATAGGCTTGACCAGTACAAAACACGGCACCAAAATTTCCGCATCACGACATCACACAGCAAGACGCAGTGAACATCATGAAAGACATGTATGCCATTATCAGACGAAAGAAAGCATGAACATGCATAGAGCGGCGTATCATGAACCGGAAGATCCAGGACGCCACCAGGACCGAAATCATAACGCACCATCATCACATGACCCGCTCTCCTAGCGTCTGTATGACGCCCCGTAACACAGCCTTCTGTAGATGAGCTCCCATAGTGAACATCGTTCCACTCCACTATGTACTCCCCATCCCTACCTTGAACGCCATGAAGAAGAGAGTAGTAACTCGTGTGTAGTTTGCTCATTGGATAGTTCACACGAAGAAAGTGTCGGGAAGAGTTGAAAGAAGAGCGAACGAGACGACCGCACCAGTTGCGCCGAGCAGAGGATAGGCTGCCTTGCCGAGTACTTTGCTGATGATGGAGCGCGGTACCTTCTTAGGTCGCTGGGCAATGATCGCTGTCTGGGCGGCGACGACTTCGGCGACGGCATTTTGGGCAGCCATCAGATCGGCCACGACCTGAGCGTTAAACACCTGCTCCGCGATGGCATTACTATCCTCCGCGACCACAGACTCATCATTGATCCCTGATGCCCCTGAAATTTCTTCGAGCACATCTGCCTTCCGCTTCATGCTATTAACAGAAGTCGGTGTGGGCGGCTGCTCTTCGACCACCTCCTCGACAATCTCTTCAATCGTAACCTTGGTACGTCGACCTGGCATCGGCGGGGTGATGACCTCAACGTCCCCCGTGGGCATCAGCGGAGGTGTCTGAAGGCGATCCGCTTGGTGAACTGAGCACACAGGAGTAGCACTAAAGATAAAATCACTGGGACGGGACTCTCTAGGCTCTTGTGCTGGGGGAGGCGCTGGGCTGAATAGTGAAGGCCGATCACCAAAGTTTGTGCCACGGTAGTTTGGCTGCGAAGGCATGCAGGAATTTTCACCAGAATACCAGCTTGGGTGATCGTCCTGTTGTCCGAACGACTCAAAACCAGAGTTGCTCCAAAGTGTAGATTTTGGGGCTGATAGACGTGGCGGCAGAGGAGGAGCTGGCGGCTGCTGGTTATGCAGGCTGGATGGTTTCACGGTGCCGGTACTGATGCTATCGGCGAAAGAGTTGCTGTCATAATTTTGAGCGAAGATGCCCAGACGCGGCAGCTCAGGCGCCTGGGTGCCCTCGTAGCTGAAGGTGAAGAGATCTCGAGGGCGGACTGTGGGAGAGCCCGTCGGAGGCACTGAGGTAGCGACTGAGGACTTTACCTCGGGGACAGTCGAGGGCAGGGAGGAGTTGTGGTTCGCGGGCTCTTCCATGTCCTCGTCCTCGGAGTCTGGCACTTCTGGCTCCGATTCATAGGACCGCTCCGAGCTACCCATGCTCTCAGCTTCACTGTCGAAGTCAAGGACGTGGACCTCCTCCTCATGTTCACTGTCCATAGGGTCCATGAGCGCGCCACCCTCTGCGTCAGAGTAGTCATCTTCTAAAATGGTAGAGCGCAATGCGGACTCTGGGTACTGCTCCGCCAGGGGGCTGGGTGACTTCTCAGGCTCATCTTGCTGGAAGCCTTCATCTATCATCATGGTGACATCTGCGTGATCACCCTCATCGTTGTCGGACTCTGAGGGTGGTTCGGACTCAGAGTCGCCAATGACCAGAGGATCCAGCTGGCTGCCGCGGTGCTCGAGGACGTCTTCTTCGCTCTCAGCGTCAGGGACAGTGAAGCCCATGGAGAATGGGCGCGTCAGGCGCGACTCGAAGGTGTAGGTACGGGCCACAAAGAATTCTGTAGGCACGGCGATGTTAGCGTCTTCGTTCGATCGGGTGGGGGATCTTGAGGACTGTCTACGAAGGGACATACCCTCGTTACGGTTAACGTCACTTCCGAACTGCAGAACATCGCCGTAGGACAGCTTCTCGGGCGTGTTCGGAAGCAGCTTGCGGCCATTCAGGGTGCTACCGTGCATCGAGCCACAGTCGCTGACGTAAACCTCGGGCGTTCCGCTGTTGGTGTTGGCCGAGAGGACGGCATGCTCGCGGGAGATGACGGGGCTGTTGATGTAGGCGTTGTGCGGTGCCGCCATCAGCTCCCTCTTGGTGGCATTGCCAGAGGCACGGCCGATGGGGAAGGTCGCGTTGAGGGGCAGGTCGAACTCGCGGGTCTCATATGTATCGAAGTGCTTGGCGTCCCGTAGGACGATGCGAAAGACTAGGGGATCAGTACGCCGGAACATGGCGGGCGCTGTAGGAGGCTCACCGTCAACCATGAGGCCGGGTGATGATAGGGTGTGGAGTCTTCGACGGCCTTTTCACACAAGTCGGGGCAAAGGTGAGTGCAGGTATAGGGGCGGAGGAAGAGCTCAGCAGGCGAGACTGGTAGGTAGCAGGCGGGGCGGGGGTAATTGGTAGTACCGTGGTTCAGGGCAGGAGCCACCACTGGCAATGTGCACGATTGTGATTGCTGGCGAGGAAGGCACCAGACGTGGCCAGGCTGAATAAGGGACCAGGGAGAAGCGGCTCCAGATATCGTCCTCGTTACTAGAGGCGGGGCAGAGTGTCGTGGGCAGCTGAGCAGCAGGTGACGATGTTCCAAGTCGCGGCTGCCTTCCGGGTGCTATCAGCTTATCAGCCCGCATTAGCGCTGCAGCTAGTGATAGTGCCGGACTAGCGGCGGGAATGTCCCCCACCCAAAATCTGCAGAGGCGCGACTGAAGGTGCCGACTGCACGAAGCTTTGCCCCGAACATGACTCACGGCGCCACGACTATGAAGAATTATCGTGAAGAGCGCCGATAACACGAACTGTCAACAACTGTAATCCAGCGCACGAATAGCCGCGCCCACCATGGAGGCGCCGCGCACCTCGGCCAAGCAGCAGGTCGTGGACCGCACCCCCGCGCGCATCAAGCACATCCAGTTCGGCATCTAGTAGGCCTCCACTGGCGCCCACACTGAAAAAGCATGTAGTAACTCTCTCCAGCTCCAACCAGGACATCGTGAACCAGGCCGTCCTCGAAGTCTCGGATCGCAATGTCTACGACCTCACCCCCGCCGCGGACAATACGCGCACCCTCACGGCCAACGGGCCCATGGACACCCTCATGGGCATCAGCAGCAAGGCGGGGAAGTGTGGCACGTGTGGCGAGGGCCTCGACAAGTGCAACGGCCACTTCGGCCACATCAAACTGGCGCTGCCGGCCTTCCACGTCGGATACCTGAAGCATATCATCGAGGTGCTCAACTGCATCTGCAAAGACTGTTCGCGCGTGCTGTTGGACGAGGTCGAGCGCCGCAAATACCTGCGGAGCATGCGCAGACCCGATATGGACACCCTCCGCAAAAGCGCTGTCACGAAGAAGATAGTCGACGACTGCCGGAAGAAGAAGACATGTCCATACTGCAGTGCGCTGCAAGGCACCATACGGAAAGTGCCGGGCCATCCGCTGAAGATCATCCACAACCGCTACGATGCCTTCAACCGGTCCACCGCGAAGACGAAGAAGCCGCCCGCTGGCAAGGTCGAGTTCGATCAGTCGTTCGAAACGGCGAAATCGGCGAACCCGGACCTGGACAAGCACCTGAAGAAGGCCGTAGATGACATGCATCCCCTGAGGGCCCTTAATCTCTTCAAGAAGATCTCCCCGGAAGACTGCGAGCTGCTGGCTATGATACCGGAGGATGCGCGGCCAGAGATGCTGATCTGGGAGTACATGCCCGTGCCGCCCGTGGCACTCCGGCCGTCAGTCATGCAGGAAGGCGGCGCGACAGAAGACGATGTGACGAACAAGATCGGAGACATCTGTCAAATCTCGAGCATCATCCGCGCAGGACTGGCACGGGGCTTCCCCCTCCAGATCCTGATGGAGCAGTGGGACTTCCTGCAGCTGCAGATTGCCATGTACATCAACAGCGATGCGCCCGGTCTCAAGCAGCAGGGTCTACAGAAGACGATGCGAGGTTTCTCACAGCGCCTGAAGGGCAAGGGTGGTCGCTTCCGACAGAACCTTTCCGGCAAGCGTGTCGATTTCTCCGGGCGTACTGTCATCGGCCCAGATCCGAATTTGAGCATCGACGAGGTGGCGGTGCCAGAACGCATTGCCAAGAATCTCACATATCCCGAAAAAGCCACACGCTACAACATCGAGAAGCTCCGAAAGCTCATTCGAAACGGCGCCACCAAATACCCCGGTGCAAACTACATACTCGCCGACGCTGGTCCCAACAAAGATCGCGCCAAGACATCGCTCATCGCCCTGTCGCGCTTCGACACGCGCGGCGAGCGACTTGAAAACGCATCGAAGCGACTCAAGATCGGAGACATAGTGGAACGTCATATCGAGGATGGCGACATCGTTCTCTTCAACCGACAACCGTCCCTGCACAAGCTCAGTATTCTGAGCCATCGAGCGAAAATTCGCCCTTGGAGGACGTTCCGACTAAATGAGTGTGTCTGCAATCCTTACAATGCCGATTTCGATGGCGACGAGATGAACTTGCACGTTCCGCAGACAGAAGAGGCCCGAACGGAAGCCACTGAGCTGATGGGCGTAAAATACAACCTAGCAACCCCGAAAAACGGAACACCGATTATTGCTGCGATTCAAGATTTCATCACCGCAGCATACCTCCTGAGCAACAAGAACAACTTCTTTGACCGGCGAACGTTTTGTCAGATCGTAAACTACATGTTCAACGGAGACGGAGCATGGGATCCCGACCTGGGCGAGAAGCTCCCCATTGAGATACCACCGCCCGTTATAGTGAAGCCTCAGGCGCTATGGACAGGAAAGCAGGTCTTCAACCTTTTGATGAGGCCGAACAAGAGGTGCAGGGTCCTGGTCAATCTCGAAGCTGCGTGCAAGCAGTTCAAGAACACTCCCGGCGAGTCTCCCGACCTGAACGAGAACGATGCCTACCTTGTGATCCGGAACTCTGAAGTCATGTGTGGTGTGATGGACAAAGCCACGGTTGGTGATGGTAAGAAAGACTCGGTCTTCTACGTCATGATGCGAGATTTTGGTCCCGATCATGCTGTCCAAGGCATGAACAGGCTGTCCAAGCTTTCTGCGCGATGGCTCACCAATAACGGGTTCTCTCTTGGTATTAGCGATGTCACTCCTGGCGACAAGCTCAACAAGAAGAAGCAGGATCTTGTGGAGGAAGCGTATGCGAAGTGTGACAAGCTTATCAAGGACTACAAGGAGGGCAAGCTCCAGCGAGATGCAGGCTGTGACGAGGAGCAGACAATGGAGAACAGGATCGGTGGTATCCTGTCCGGCGTCCGACAAGCGGCTGGTGAAATTTGTTTCGAAGAGCTCAGCAGATGGAACTCTCCCTTACTCATGGCGAAGTGCGGTTCAAAGGGTTCCAACATCAACGTGTCCCAGATGGTGGCGGTAAGCTACGACCATGAATACTATCACAGTCCATCTGCTAACGTCTTGGTAGTCTGTGGGACAACAGATGATTGGTGGTGCGCGTGTCGCAGACGGCTTCCATCACCGAACACTCCCACATTTCCCCAAAGCTGCGCGTCAACCCGCATCGAAAGGTTTCGTCAGTAACAGTTTTTTCTCTGGACTGACTCCATCCGAGTTCATCTTTCACGCCATGAGTGGTCGTGAAGGTTTGGTCGATACCGCTGTCAAGACCGCCGAAACAGGTTATATGAGTAGGCGTCTGATGAAGTCTTTGGAAGATCTCTCCGCACAATACGACAACACGGTACGAAACTCATCTGGTACTGTTGTGCAGTTTCAGTACGGAGACGACAATCTTGACCCCGTGGACATGGAGGGCAAGGCAAAGCCTGTGCACTTCGACAGGACATTCTCGCACGCCGTTACATCGACCTGGAACAACCAAGAATCTAGTCTGACTCCCGACGAGGTCCGCAAACACACTGAAGCTAGATTGAACACTGATCGAAATAAGTATCCGCGATACAAGCTGGATGGTGTGACAAGACTCGATTACCGCGACAGGAGCGACAGCGCAATCGACCAGATGGAGTCTTTGCGAGATTTCCTAGATACGGTCCAAGATTACGTCTTCAAAAAGGCTCAGAAGCTTGAGACGACACTGATGTTTCTTGGCGTTGCGAAGCCTAATGTGAAGAAGGGAGAAAAGCTATCCGCAGAAGATGCGGATAGATATAGCTTTGCCGATGGCCTCGCCAAGATATCGCAAAGTGCACTTGACGCTTTCATCACGCTCTGCTTGGAGAAGTACCACCGCTCGCGGGTGCAGCCCGGTCACGCTGTCGGAGCTATCGGTGCTCAGTCCATCGGTGAGCCCGGAACACAGATGACCCTCAAGACTTTCCATTTTGCTGGTGTCGCTGGCATGTCCATCACGCAGGGTGTACCACGTATCAAGGAAATCATCAACGCTTCATCCACCATCTCCACACCCGTCATCTCCTGCGAGCTCTCCAACAGAGTCTCCGAGTCCGCCGCCCGAATGGTCAAAGCACGTGTCGAGAAGACATTCCTCCGCGACGTCATTTCGTATGTGGAAGATGTTTGGCATCCAGATGGCGCATACATTGCCATGCGCATCGACTGGGACACGATCAACAGCCTCTTCGTCGACGTGCAACCCTGGGAGATTGTTGCAGCAATCAACAAGCACAAGCCGCTTAGGTGGGGCAAGGCCGGCGCAAACGTCCGCATCTCCTCATCCCTCATCCGCGTTGAAGTCCCCGATCCCAACGCCGCCAAGAAGAGACCTGTAAAGACGACGCGCAACCACAAGGAGTTCTTCGAGCGCGTGCAACAGGTCAAAGCTCTTATCCCAGATGTCGTAATCAAAGGCTACCCAGACTGCACCCGCGCTATCATCAAGAAAGAAAGCAGCCCCAACGCACAGGGCCAGTACGAGTGCCAACTCCTAGTCGAAGGCTACGGCCTACGCGACTGCATGACTACCCCCGGTATCGAGCCCTACAACACCAAATCCAACCACGTAATGGAAGTCCGCACCGTCCTCGGGATCGAAGCCGCCCGCGCAACCATTGTCCGTGAAATCGGCGACGTCATGGGTAACATGGACATTGATCCACGTCACATGCAACTCCTTGCCGATGTCATGACTTTCAAGGGTGAGGTTTATGGTATCACGCGTTTCGGTCTGCAGAAGACGCGCGACTCAGTGCTGCAGCTTGCGTCTTTTGAGAAGACGCCCGATCATTTGTTCGAAGCTGCTGCCAGAGGTAAGACGGACACTATTGATGGTGTGTCGGAGTGCATCATCATGGGGCAGAGTGTCAAGTTAGGTACGGGCGCGATGCAAGTTGTTAGGCCGCTGGGTCTAGGCAAGGACGAGTTGAAGGAGAAGAAGACGATGTTTGAGGAAGGTTGGGATCTGCTTTGATTGGGGTAATGAAAAGAGACATCGCGGAGGGCACAAAAGGTGGAAAATGTGTGCATGTTGCAGGCGTTTTCTCAAGGTTTGCAAGCAAATTCTTTCTTATTGCGAATTTTCTTACTTGCATAGCGAGGGGCGGTGTCATTTGCGACGGGCTTCCTCCAACATAAATACATACGAATACGATTACAAAAGTCGAGAATATCAATTGTCAGTCACCATGACCCAGTGTGGAAAATTTGACTGCATCGTATATCTTTCCCCCACGATGGGAGTAAAAAAAGCGAATACAAGGTAAAGCAGGACGAAAAAGCGCCGCGAGAAAACTGAGCATCAAGCTCATACTCCATGGCTGTTGCCGTCCTGGAAAGAATGACCGTCTATCCTAATCCCATCGTGCCGCTGTGAACCAAAACAACAACATTGAGTAAAAAGCAACAATGAACGACGATTGATATGCCGCAGAAATTGTACTGAACAGAGGAGACTTGTCCTGCATCCGACAAAAAAAAGAAGAGCAAAAGGAGAGTAATAGAAACAAGAACGTAACAACGGTACGATCAACGAGACGCTGTCTGGATTCACTGTCCGATTTCTTCTAACCCCTTCTTCGCGGCCATCCCTCGTCGGACCTGCAGCATCGTGCGTAAGGCGTGTATCGTCGCATCCGCAAGCTCAAAAGGCACGGAAACCGCCGCTCTGACCGCGTACAGCGCGAAGCACTTCCTCATCCACGCCGAGGCCTGTGACGTCTCCTCATCATCGTTGCTGGGCCTTGCTGAAGACCACGAGGCCGCGGAGCCAACGAGACAAACCCACAAGAAGATTCCGCGCAACGGTGTACCCCAGCAGCCCTGCGTATCTGTTTTGTTGAGCGCCTCATACAGGGCTGCGAGTAACGTGGAGCTTTCCGTGTTAGGACCAGCGTTCCGTGCATGCATTGTGGCTGCCGAGTCCGCGAATGCTGCGCCATGAATGATAGACCGGCAGTAGATCAGGGCAGCTAGGCGACAACTTTCGTAAATCCAGTTGGGCGAAAGGTCGTCTTCAGTCGAGGGTAGGGATAAGAGCCGGATATAAGTTTGCTGCAGCTGCGCATCGCAGGTCGCTAGCTGCCCGCTTAAAGTTGATTCAGCGGTTCCCGTATGGCTCCAGCGCGCTAAGAATATACTTGTGCATCGTTGCATGTCGCCTGTAAGCTCCATGGTACGGGTGGAACAGTGGCCATATAAGCGGGACATGTCCTCGATAGGCGCAGATAATGGCGAGATCGGAATACCATCGTCGGGCAAGACTGGAGACGATCTTCGTGGAGTTAGTTCCAACGATTCGTCTTGACCCCTTGAGATTGCAAAGGTAAGCATCACACTAAGCTTTGTTAGTCAGCGACACACAGATTGTGCAATCACCTACAGTGTCATGAATTTGGAGACGTTTTGGCTTAGTATTCCGCCTCGCAGATTTCTCATGCAGGTCGCTAAGCCGTCTTGGTGGACATTGAAAACGTCTTCGTCCAGACCTCCAATCTCACTGATGAGGAGGTGTAGTATGCTGATAATGGTGACATCGTCTGTGTCCAATCGGTCACTAATTGACCTCATGATCGTGGTTTTTGCGTATGCAGTAAGGTCGCTGTCATGCAGCAGGCCTTCACCGAGGTCCTGATATACCAAAGTTGCATAGACGTGGCTAAGGAATGAAAGGCGATTGTCACATATGTATTGCATCCAGGATGAATCTGTTGACGTTAGCAGTGTACCGATCGTATCGAACTCATCACCGACCATGGCAAAAGAAGGCAGTGTTGTGAATCCAGTCACACTTCAAGTCCTCCAGTGACTGGTGCTCCGACACATTTCGCGCAGGAAATGTATATTCGGAAGGCTCTCTGAACATTGGAGGTGCGCTGCGAGCTGTCGCTGTGGTCGTTGCAGAAAGTATTCGTGCAGCAAGCGCTCGAGTGGGGCTCTCTGAGGGTGAGGGTGTATCAAATCGGTATGTATCTTGACTCCAGACGGTGCCGTGATGTCTCGCAGGTGTAGGTGCCAGATATGTATCGTCCAACATGCCATTTGTGTTAGTCGCCATTGGGCTTGGAGTACATGTGGTCGAGACTGTTACACTGCTGCCTTCCCTACTCCTGATACTATCTCTAGGCGATGATTCTCGCTGCTCCCGATGCTTGTACATGACGTGTGACCTCACATTCCTCATAGTCTCTCCGTCCTTGAACTAAACAGTTTATAGACATCAGACATTGTTATTTTATACTGAATAGAAAGGAAGATCTCACCTCGTCAGGGTGGCTAGCAACAACGAATTGAAAGGCAGGGCCTTGAGCCAGAGGTGGCAAGCGGCGTCGTCCAGGTCTTCTCTTAAAGGGCTGCTTTTGGTTGCTCGAGGAGGCCATATTAAACGGCAAGAAAGGAGAAAGGAGACACCAGTCAGATTGAATATAATGCGAGGGTTGCTGCTCGCAGCATCTGGGATTCTTAATGAGTGACGATGGTATATGAAGCGTTGGTCGTCGAGATATAACGTCAGATACAGGTACCGTATAGAACACATTCAACTCAGTATGATAGCTGTCCTTGAAGCCACGGGCTACAAGCCACATAGAGAATAGTAGTTAACGTAGCCGCAGGCAGGTTATTAGTGTCATGTTCGGCCAGGATCCTGCAACTTTCGAATCAGATTTCATGTTTCAAGAAACATCCGAACCAAAGTAGGCCAGTGGTACGGTTCTAAAGCGCAGCAATTGGTATACAAAACGGGAATACACACCAAAGCCGTTGTTGGTGAACATGGGTCGCGTACACCGGCGTTTTTGCCTCGGCGCAGCAAATAAAGAGCAGAATACATGCATCGAAGAATATTCACCCCTTATGTTGAATGCGGTGAGCACTCAGTGCTCCAACAGAAAATCTGATATGCGCCCTGGATTCCTGATCCGCGGGACGGCGAAGCTTGGTAGCGACAGCCTTAAGGTTCGGAGTGGCTGTGAACACCCAAGCGTAGGGAATACATGGGAGCGCCGAGGGGCTGGTGCAGGCAGACCGCTACCGTCATCGTGATGATTATGCCAAGGAGTCTATCTGGAAACAGGGGTGATGCTACGCAGGAACGTGCAATCGATGTGCCCGAGCGTGTCGACGACAACGTAGAGCCTCCAGTATCTGTTGAGTGATCCCAGTCAGTTTACCCGCTCCTCAGATTATAAATGAGAGAACGAACATATGTGGCCACGACATATGAAGCGAGGTTGGTGTGGTCGTAGTCAATAGGCCCATTTGCCCGATTTAGTCTTAGCGTCTGTCAGGCCCCGGTTCCAGGTGCATATAAGCCGCATGTGCACGCGATGAGGAGTCGGGATTTCTTGATACCGCTCCGATTGTTGCATCACCCTGCTGTCAGCTGAGACGGCTAGTACCGCGGTGGATGAGACGCCCAACACTCCACTAGAAAGCAGGCGCGTGTGTCGTTTATATGTCATCAAACGGATATATCGACCGTGATGCTGTATGCTCAAGCCACCGTGTAATCAATGAAAGTGTGGCTGTGATCCTGAGGCATTGCGAAAGTCTCGCCTACACCGCGTGTGAAGCACAACACTATTGTTTCAATCTAAACGAAATCCGACGAAGCTAGTATGAAGGTAGCCAGGTTCATTCCTTTTTGTCGAGAGTAGCTGACTCTTAAGGTTGTTCGGCCACTGAGGTTGTTAAAAGTCAAGAAGCTGCCTTAAATAGCTACGGTAGATTGTCGAGCTCCGTAGATAGCTTCTGAAAACAGGATGAGCGAAGATGTGAAATGTGTTGTTCAGACCCTTGGGCGAAGAAAGGAAAATGACTTATGCGAGCGTGACGTTGAAAGCCTCCGCTCGAAGAAGGTATGCTGGTTTGAAGGACAGAAAATAACAGTCTTGTGCACATACACTCCTTAGTTGATACTCAGCTTAACATAAGAAGTTTGGAGTCATTCCCACATTTTTACCTTATAAAACTGGACTAGTCTTGCGGGATTCGTCCCGACGAGGCTGGGATGACTGAGCGTATTGGTCAGCAGGTCGTGATAACCGGCTCAGCTTCATTCATATTTGTCCTGAACTCTTCCCTAAGAGATCTTAAGGATATCGCAGGCTATCGGTGATGGTGTTCGGAAGGCGAGGTTGGTGAGGTGAAGACAGTTCGTGGGGCGGCTGCTGAAACCGCGCCGCTTGGACCCACAACAATTATGTCATGCTTCACGGGCAGCAAGGGCACTAGACAACAGCACTTTTTGGATAAATTTAGAGTACTTTGCATAATGTCCGCATGGTACCGAAAGCTCGGAATTTATGCGGAGTACTGCGGGCAATACCATACATTGGGCTGGAGCATCGAATAAAATGGGTAAAGTCTGAGTCTAATCTCGAATATCATACGCAAGTGGAGTATAGGTAACATCGCAGCCGATAATCAAAGCTCATTCCTCGCCAGGAATCAAGCCTATCCATCCTCCATTACGACAAGCGACGACGTTTAGTGACAGTAGGAAGTAGGAATACATGCGAAAACGCCGAAGAGTGAGAGCCATTCGCCCCAAGTCGTACCTACCCACACGGGGACCTTTCCATTCCTTTGAACTCCCATCAACCATATCCGGCCCATCCACAAGTGTTCGCGTTGAGGTTGAGTTTCATCGTCGTGATGTTTATGTAGCCCTCGACAGCGGATCTACGTGATCCCCTTCGAATATAGCCTTGCTGGGGTCGTTCCGCCTCATGATGCCCTCAACAGGTCCGAGCAGTCGTTGAAATCCATTCTTTCCTAGGGTTGCAACCTTGACTTCTGTCCTGCTAATGACAGAGGCAGCGCGGGGTGCATCGTTGAGCAACGCCAGCTCACCGAAGTAATCGCCCTTTTTATATTGTTTGACCGGATCGTCTATACCGCGCTTGAATACCTGCGCTTCTCCGGATTCGAGTAGGAAGAAGGATTCGCCGACGTCGCCCTCTTGGATGATGGTCGTGCCGGGCGGGTACTTCTTGGTCTCGAGGGCGTCGGCGATCTTCGAACGCTCGTAAGGCGTCAGGGAAGACAGCAGAGGCACCTCCTCTAGGAAGCCTTCGTACATGCGGCGTCGCTGGAAGGCGCTGTCCATCAGAATGCGGCGGAAGGTAATGCGATCTAGCGCCCAGAGGGTAGATGACTCTGTCGAAGTGACCGTCGCGGCGCGAGGAGCGTTGTACATGAGCGCCAGCTCACCGAACGAGCCTCCAGGGCCGACGGTGCCTACTTTGTTGCCGGCACCATCCGGGCCATTTTCGAGCTTGCCTGACTTGTTTACGTAGATGTCGAACGCGCCCTTCTCGACGACGTAGAAGTAGTCTCCGACATCGCCTTGCGAGATGACCTTTATGCCCTTTGTCGGTATTGGCTTCTCGTGCAGCGCACCGAGCACCATTGATGACTGGTCGTCGTCGAGGTGCGAGAACAAGAAGTTGCCGGAGACGGCTATCTTCAGGCGCGACAGCTGGTCTTGTGTCTTCTGGTGGAATGGCGGGGTGAAGTTATCGGCGGCGGACGAGGCGGGGTTGAGTGACTCGGCGGAGACCGAGGTGCGTCTGTTTGTGTTGTAGTTGCTGGGGAAGTTCTGGGCGTCTCCGCCAAGAGGCGCCATTTGCGTGATGGTGTTCTTTGAGGAGCCGGCGAAGCCCCCAAAGTCGCCAAAGCCGCCCTCACCGGAGCCGCTGTTGCTGCTGCGAGGCTTAGCGAAGTCGACGGTAGCGAACGATGAGGCCGTGGGTGATGTCATGGTGTCGTTCTCTTCCTCCTCTTCGAGACGCTGCATCGGGCTCTTTGTAAAGCCGCCGCCGCTGGGTGAGGTGCTGAACGGGTTGTTACCGGGAAAGCTATTCTCCGCACGGCCCTGCTGGTTGGAATGCGACAGCAGCGATTCGGTTCGCTGCGACTCGAGACGGCGGTTGAAGAAGTTTGCGCAGAACTGGAGGATGTCACCGGGTTTATGCTTCAGGATTTCGCGGTCGAGGGCAGAGATCTCGTTGGAGTAGTCGGGCGGGAGGGACATTGGGGGCGCTGTGGTGGTGGTGAGGGGTCGAGTTCTTAGACGTCGGCGCGAGACGTGCAGGGATGTGTGAGGGTCCGAAGCGTAACGTCAGCGGTTAGGAGAGCGTCGAGGAAGATTGCAATTGCACGCTGGAAACAACGGGCTGTTTGGAGAGGGCGGCGGGGGATTACGCGCTAGGACGCTGTCGGAGTGGCAGGAAGAGGGGACCACTGGTAGGCAGTTGGGGGAGCAGCGATCACGGGCGGGATGTGCGGGCAGCAATGGGTAAGCTGGAGGCAAGCTTCCTAAGGCTTGTCATCTTCTAGAAGGCGTCTAGAAAGGCGCTGAGGCATTTACCGCACGCCGTCACGTCCGGGCGAGCACGACAGAGATTGAAGCCGCCAAAACGCTATAAAAAGGCAGTGAGTCCCTCCAGGCACCATGGTCGTCGCTGTCTTGCTTCTTGGTAGACATCATCCTCGTTGTTGTTGCCTGGACCCTTTCGCTTGGGCGTGCAGTGCAGTACAATGGGCGACGGCTGCCCGCCGTGGTTCACGCAATTGGGTGCCCACCTCGTCGTCACACAGCCTGGTCGCATGCTGGGACTCTAATCTCAGCGATAATATGGGCACATGATGCATAGGTACATCACCCCCGCAGGTCCCGTATACTTCCACCTATACTGCATACAAGTTACCGCGTCAATTAGCCTCTTTCCTGATGTCTATCATGCGAACTGGCATGCGAATGTAGTATAGCTGCGAGAACAGTTGTTGTGGAGTGAGACACAACACCAAATGTCAGCGGAGTCCCGAAATCGCGCCTTAGTTCCCGCTCCACGGACCGCCAAGTGGTCGAGGCTTTCAGCGCTAAGCGTGCCGAGTGGAGAAGGCGGCGCCTCTGGAGCGAGGAGATGCAGCCCTTGGCTGGAGGTGGTCCACCACGGCTTTGCACGTGCAGACCAGCTGTAGGCTTCCGACTGAAAGCACTTCGCGGCTTCCAGGCGAAGAAGCTAGCATCGTTTTCATCGACTTTTGTTGATGGCGGCCTCAAAGAGTCAGGGAGTCGAAGACGGATATTGCACGCATCAAAACGCTACAAATACTGCATGCTCACCTGGTCTAGCAAGTCCATGACTAACGCGAAGACATGGGCATTGTGAATTATGAAGGATGGCTTGCGCTCAATCGGCGGTGAGCCACAGGTTGGCGATGCGGTCAATGTATTGAAACACACAATGTAGGAAACACATGAAAAATCTGCTCACCAGGCCAGTACCGTATGCTGTATGCTGTTCGTGACGGCCACAAAGACTCTATGTGCTTGCCAACAATGCATCTTACGAACGTCCTATACTCGCATTCGGGACACTATTCCGGGAGTACGATGGCGATGACGCAAAAAGGCGGCCATGTGATGCATGGGATGTGCACGAGCACGCGAGATAGGGGGCACGGACCGGGAGCTGGAGGGGGACCTGATGCCGCGCCGTGTGCTGGGAGACAGGCAGCATACGAAGAATTGAACGCACAGCACAGTACGACGGCGGAAGTTGGCTGCGACAATTCACTGTGGAGCGCCAATTGAACCTGGTACGACGTACCTCATCGTCATTGCACATGTCCTGGCTCGCATGCGTTCGCGAGGAGTGGCATCGCCGCCAAGACATGACGCCGCTAAGCGCGCCGTCGACAATCTTGCATCGCAAGTAGCATCGCCAATTCTGCATCTCTATAGTTGTCGCAGTCCTCAAACTCTGCGCCTGAGCACCAGATTTTTTTCCCACCCGTCTCTCCAGCCCGCTGCACGCCTCATCACCCAGGTTGTCCAAGCGCCGCACCGTCGCTTGCTCAGCTAGCTCTACCCGCCGCAGCTCCTGATCCTGCCTCACCAACCACCTCCCACCTACTCTGCGCGCGCAAGACACGTCTCACTCTTGCACTGACATCTATCCTCCCGGACCCACGCCCATCGTTCTGCTGATATGGGCAAATATACTTTCACCTGGTACGTCCCATGCTGCTTCGGCTCCGCATCCGCACCCGCTTACCAAAAGCAGGGAACACTCGGCCCAAGAGGTGTACGTCACGGGCACCTTCGATGACTGGCGGAAGACAGTCCAGCTCGAGAAAGAGGATGACGGCATCTTCAAAAAGGCGGTCGAGCTGCCCAAGACGCACACGCAGTACAAGGTACGTGGTCCGCACTGGCTGCGGGTAGCTGTGAATTCGCAAGCCTGCTGACACATGCTGCAGTTCGTCGTCGACGGCAACTGGTGCACCAACGACAGCGCGCGCAAGGAAGACGACGGCCACGGCATAGTTAACAACGTGCTTCTCCCCGAAGACATCGTCGACGAGCCCGCTCACACCATGTCCTCGGCGGCGCCCGCGGCCTCGACGGCTGCGCTTGCTGGCGCCGTGCCGAAGGAGAGCGAGGAGAAGGCAACGTCGGACGTGCCTGGTGCATTCCCCGAGACGCCCTATGCAGAGACGCCTGGCAGCGAACCGCAAACCTTCAACATCGCCCCCATCCCCGCCACTGCAGGCCTCGGCAACCCGATCCACCTCGCGCCCGGCGAGCCAGTTCCCCATGCCAGCACCCTCACCGACAACACGGTCGAGTCAATGGTTAGCCACGACAAGGAGCCCGCCGAGGAGGTGTCCACATTCGGTGTTGCGCCGCTCCCAGCCACCGCAGGCGCCGGTAACCCGATCCACCTCGCGCCCGGCGAACCCGTTCCCCATGCCAGCACCCTCACCGACAACACGGTCGAGTCGATGGTTAGCCACGACAAGGAGCCCGCCGAGGAGGCGTCCATATTCGGTGTTGCGCCGCTCCCAGCCACCGCAGGCGCCGGTAACCCGATCCAGCTTGCACCTGGCGAGACGGTCCCCCACCCCAGCACCTTCACGTCGAACACCGTCGACAGCACCGCCACGACCGACGCCTCTTCTTATGAGAGGTCGGATGCCCTCCCCCCTCTGGCCTTCACTCCCCAAGCCGAGCGCGAGGCTAAGGGCGGTATGTTCGGCCTACCTCCCATCATGGGTAACATGATCCCCGAGTCGAGCCTGCCCATGGGTGCCGACGCTAAGGTAGAGCAAGACACCGGCTACACCATCCAGTCGGCCGCCCCCACCGGCACCACTGCTCAACTCGCCGCCCAGGTTCCCAAGGAGCCCCGTGGCGTGCCTGAGACCGTCACCGAGAGCCAGAAGGAGGCTGGCGTCGAGCCCGAGGCGGCTGCGAATTCGGAAGCCGTCCAAGAGAAGAAAGAGATGGAGCAAGAACTGAAGGAGACAGTTCCCGAGGCGCCTGTCACCGCGGACAACTCGTATGCTTCCAACATCAGCTCCCACGCTGGTGCCGCTGCTGTCACTGCCGCTGCTGGCGCGACCGCGGGTGCGGGTCTCTTCGCTGCGGCCATCTACTCTGCCAAGGAGAAGGCCGCAGAGACCGTTGGCATGAACGGTTCGACCACTGCCGACGAGGTGCCTTCCGTTGTTGCTGAGAGTCAGAGTGCTGCCCATGCAGACCCCGAGGCTGCTGCCAGCCCTGAAGTCGTTGCAGAGAAGAGCCAGATGGAGCAGGAGTTGCTGAGCCAGATCCCGAAGACGAACGAGACCGGTTTGCCCGCCCCTGCTGTCGCCATTCCCGAGATTGTTTCGGAGAGCCAGAAAGAAGCCCACGTTAGCCCCGAGGCCGCGTCTAGCCCCGAGGTTGTTGCTGAGAAGAAGGCAATGGAGTCTGAGCTTTTGAGCGAGATCCCCAAGACCAACGAAGCAGGCGAGCCGGCACCAGCCTTCACGGCTGCGACTAACACCACTGCTCCTGAAGCAACGACCGAGACTCTTGCCCGCGACGTACCTGATGTTGTAGCTGAGAGCCAGCATGAGGCTCATGCTAGCCCTGAAGCTGCCGCCAACAACGAGGCCGTCGCAGAGAAATCCGCAGTTGAGTCTGAGCTCCTTTCGAAACTTCCGAGGACCGACGAGGTAGGTGAGCCGGCGCCTGTGGCTACTGCTGCAACCACCGAGACGGCACCTGGAACACACACCGAGTCACTTGCTCGCGATGTACCTGACGTTGTTGCTGAGAGTCAGCATGAGGCTCACGCTAGCCCTGAAGCCGCTGCTAACAGCGAAGCTGTTGCAGAAAAGTCGGCCGTTGAATCGGAGCTACTTTCGAAGCTTCCACCGGCTGATGAGGCTGGTGAGCCGGTGCCGGTACTTACTGCCGCGACCACCGAGACGGCTCCTGGAATCCACTCTGAGTCACTCGCACGCGATGTGCCCGATGTGCCCGATGTCGTGACTGAAGCTCATGCCAGCCCTGACGCGGCTACTTTCCCTGAAGTTGTCAGTGAGAAGAGAGCAGCCGAGACGGAGCTGATGAAGGAAGTCCCAACAACGGATGCTACTGCCGAGCCAGCTCCCAGTGCTTCGGCTATTGGTAGCCAGGACGCTGCAGGCTTATCCGATGAGGCGCTAGTCGACTCAAAGCCTATGAAGTCTTCCAGTGAGCCGGACGTACTCAATGCACCTGCGTCCAAGCCTGCCCAATTACCGAGCATGGAGCCCATCGACCCCAGCACCGACGCCAACTTTGCCAAGCAGGAGCCGACTACTACCGAGCAAACCCAGCCTACCGTCACCACAGGCCTAGAGACCAGCAAGACTGAGGCCACAAGCTCTGCGCCATCCGCATCTGCATCAGCTGCAGCACCAGAGACCCCCAAGAAGGACCTTAGGAAAGACTCCGACGTATCTCCCAAGGGTACCCCTGGTAGCCAGAGCATCGCATCTGCTGTTGACGACAAGAAGAAGAAGCGTCGCTCTATCTTCGGCAAGATCAAGGACAAGCTCACCAGCAAAGACAAGAACTAGACGACTCGTCGCACGCTTTTGCACATCAAGGCATCGTCTCGTGTACGATAATCTTTGAGGCTAGTAATACCCGGGGTCCCTGCGCTGTGTTTCACTCTTCATGTTCACTGTTCGTCACGGAGTTTTCTTGGTCTATACCATTTTCTTTCTGTGTCTGACATGTTCTGTGCCACTTGAGCTCATTTCAGAATCGAATGTCCTTTTCTCGATGCGTCTCTCCAAGGGGGACGAAGTAGATATCGGAGAGCTTGCTCGTAATAGACCTGGGCTGTTTGACATTGAGTCGGTTTCGACGTGGAAGATAGGACATGTTTGGCACTCTTCCGTGTCTATGTACTTAATCTGTTAATGGCGATGCATAAGATTTTCTCCACAATCATGTTCTCGCCACTGTGCTCTCCATTATTAACTGCATTGTGTGAATCTTTGCAATGTCCAATGCCATCGAGAAACGAGGGGTAGACTCTGTTACATTGCTTTGACCAGCGCGATCTACTTCCGATGCTTTCACCATGCCGACGTCTATCATTGCTCACAATGACGAAGCAACTCATTCATGACAACCTGGCGCACAATGTTCGGACATCTCCACTATTTCGCCCTCATTTCAACATAGTCGAAGTCGGTTTACGTTGTCAACACCGCACTCACACATTGTTTTCCCAGGCGACCCTGTTCACTTACACACACCTTTCTACTCCCTATACTAGCATCTTCTCAACACACCTTTCTAATCGCTATATTAGCATCTTCTCATACCCCCCCTTAGCAACCTCCAAAAGAATCTAGTTCCCGAACACAGTGCCAGCGACGAAAAGAGGTAACAAGACACATTCTTGACATAGCCACCTAACACAGCAAACACCACGTAACAACGAAAGTTTCAAACATTTCTCACCAAAGCGGCACTGCAAACACTGCTATGCCTGCTCAGAGTGCTTCGCACCAAGGCGCTGGTCGCCCAAACCCGCACCACTCGATTTGTCAACCCACAAACCCTTCTCGCTACGGCACGACGGATGAACTGATGGCGATGGTGGACGAGCATCTCGCGTGGCAGGCTGACACTGATGAACGCCCGGGTTCTTCGGGGACCATGTTTGTGGATTGGGATAGTTCGGGGGAGATACGCGTTTCTTCTCGGAAGAAGGACGATATGCTTGCACCAGTTCCTGCTCGGGTTCCTTCTCGGGCTCCTTTTGGCTGCAATGTTCCCTCGCATGCACGAGTTTCTTCGCACACTCAGTGGCCCTCGCAAGCTCAACCCCCTACACGAACCCCCAGTACATCTCGCCACGACCCCAAAGTCTACAAGCGTAAGCCCGTCCCCGCCGCCGTTCCCCCTCCGCTTACCTTGGGTAGAGTCTCTGAGCAATCCACATCATCTGCTTCGCGGAACGACTCCGTCCATTCCCATCCTCATCCTCGCACAACCCCTCTACAAAAGCCCCTCCCCCGAACTCCCGCTCACCAGTACACAACCGCCGACGGCTTCTCAGTTTCCTACCACCCGTCTCGGCCCTCGCGCTCAACCCCCGCTACAACTTACCCAGCGTACATCTCTGGCCGCGATGCGGCGACGCAGATGCAGTATGACTACGACGGCAGGGTCGTGCATGTTCACCGCTCCGGCAGCGTAGGATCCAAGGCATCGCGAGTGTCGGACTACTACGTCGTCGACGCTGAAGCCTACTCCGCCACCACGCCTTTCCACGTTATGGACCATGGGAAGAAGAAAGAGGAGAAGGAGGAGAAGAGATGCAATGTAGTTGTACGGTTTGTGGAGAAGGTGCTGCATAAAATCCATAGGCTGGGGTAGCTGAAGAAATTGAGGCAGGAGAGGAGACGAGCTAGACAAAAACGGTCCTGGGAGCAGGCTGGCTATGTGACGTGAATGTCTCAGACTTCATATGCACTTACTTCACCCTGTGCTCTTCTTCTTCTTGTGTCGCTAGGCTGGGGTGAAAGAAACTCATCCTCATGAAAAGCTTCTCAGACTTAAAACCCAATATGAAAGCTTTTCCTCAAACAGCTTACGCACCGACGGAATCTACATGCTTGCATCAATGGTAAATTAGTACGCATGAGTTGGTAGGTTAAACATCGTCTGTCCTCAAAAGGGGGCAAAGGCAAAAAGACCCTGGCACGCTTTTCAGTAACAAGCGAGTGTAATGAACTTAAACTTGCCCCCCCGCCCCACAACTACTTCACGCGTTTCCTTAGCTTTTATATTTTTTCTTCTTCTCTACAACTATGCTTTCTTACCGTATCTTCTATATCGCTACTTTACTTTAATATGTCGTTTTTATGCACCTCCGACCCCCCGCCCTAGCTAGATAGATAGATAACCCACCGGCACATCACCACACTTGCTACACTACTAGTAATCCAATCCTCACCCTCCACGGGTCTAGCTAGTATGGCCATCCTCATCCCAGCAACCCCGTTACTATTAGTTACTTGGCGGCGCACCAAACACACTCCATCTTCTATCTAGCCACTAGCAGCAGCTTAATCAGCGTTGCGCTCCATATCATTATCATATTACGTTGAAGTTAGACCCTCACTCTCTTGTTACATTTCTGGGCGGTGATGGAGACGAGTCTGGGCTGCGTTGCTGATGAGATGGTGCACCATACTCACTCCTGTTGAGACATCACAGGGGAGCGAATCAAGATCCTCCACCGGGGAATGCTGGAGCATGCACCAAGTATCGAGTTCCGCAGTGTGTATTTGAAGGCGATGCCAGGGTCCACTGATTTGTTTAGAAGTGGAAGGATCAGAGTTTCTGGAGGAGTTGGAGGTTCGACGATGTAGTCTCTTTGCTGGATGTTACTTCAACGGTGCGAAAGGGGGGTGACTAGAGGCTTTAAATACGGTGAAATTGCTGCACATCTCGCAATGATTTCATCCTTACATCCATATAGGATGCAGTGGCGGGATAAGTCCGTCAACCATCAAGACTTGCCCCCTAAGATCGCCCGTATCATGTCCATCGTTCATACCTCGTATCAACTGAATTTCCTGCACCTCGCATAGTCGAGCGTATCCGACAAGCGATAGCAACATTCCATGCGCAATCCACAGCGTTGTTCCGACCTCCTCTGTTCCAACTCTTCTACCTCCTATTTGAGCTCATACGGGTACACTCCAAGCAAGTAATACTGGTTCGGCATACCCATCCGGGCTGCCATCCTATCTCTGGTGAAGTAACCCATAAGTTCATTTGCCTCAGTGGAGCTCATGCGGTTCACAGCGCGGAGATAGCGGACCAGACAGTTGACATATCGTCGTTCACCCGTAGCACGACGGGTACGGACCGCATTCATGTCCACCCGACCACCAGCTACTTGTGTGTGGAAGGAGTTCTTCTCTTGGACGTACAAGAGCTCCAAGTTCGACTTCGCTTGGCGCAGCTCGTCACTCTGAATCTGCAAGAATCCGGGACCCTTCCGGATGATCACTCGGTGCTTGCCCCCCCTGAACCTGGTCTGCGTCGTGCGAAAGGAGAAGGTATGCGCGCGAGACTGTGTGAATCGGGGCGTAACTCGACGGCATGGAGGCTGGGGCTGGCGGCCAGTCGCATCGTCCATGATCATGTCAACGATATCGGCACCTGTAGAGAAGTAAGTCTGTTCCAAAACGGGAAGTCTGTTGGATCAAGCCTCACCTGTTGAATCCCGACGCTCAACGTTCAGACGATTGTTCGCCGCGGCGCACAGCCTGTCGATTTCGACTCTCCGGTGGCCTTTGCGCAGAAGCGCCGTCTTATACTCGGTGAGGAGAACATCGAGAACATCGACACCCTGATCCTGAG
Organism: Clathrospora elynae; assembly: GCA_010015635.1. NCBI lineage: Eukaryota > Fungi > Ascomycota > Dothideomycetes > Pleosporales > Diademaceae > Clathrospora > Clathrospora elynae. The sequence continues at coordinate 16,621 of ML976131.1, read as the reverse complement.
CGCGCGCCATGCGTAATCGAACGTAGGTATGCTTCTTCCCACCACCAACGTCCGATGGCCGGGGTTCTGCATAGTCTGCCGGCTTGGGCACATGCCCGAGCACAACATGGTCGGGAAGGTATCGATGAGGCATGAATTCGTTCTGATAAGAGTACTCGAAGTATTTGTAGGCATCGACAGGATTCCCCCAAACGGCTGAGAAGTAGGTAAAATTAGCGCATGTTTAGGGACGTCTGTACATCGAGCTTACTCACCATAGCAAATCAACTTGCGCAGGGATACCGATACTTTCCTGCCGAAGTCGAGATCTTGGATACCCATGTACACTTCCCGATCAATGCGGTCGATGATATCGTGCCGAAAATCGAAGCCGTCGAAGAAGGCAACGAGCTCTGGATCAAACTTCTTCCTCAGCAGAATATAGGCGTAGCTCCTTGGAACCTGGAAGTAATCGGTGCGAACGATGCCGTCAATGTACCTACAAACAGTTAGCGCCTTATTGTGGAAGGCGATCAAACCTCGAAAACGTCCAGCGGGCGATAGACTGTCGAAGACGTTCCGGACCGGCCAACGTAGAGCGAACAATGGGGCGCAGAAGCCTCTCAAGGCAAACTGCTACGAGGCCACCCAACCCATACTACTGACCCGCAGCAATCGAAACTGAACCTACCTGGCTGGCTTGGTGTACCCTTTGAGGAAATATACGTAAGCGTCGAGTGGCGATAGCGTGTTCAGATCATCGAGCATCTTTCGACCTTCAGTACACGAGGCGATCTCGGGATGGCCCTGTAGGAAGAGGTCGATCTCCCTGAGGAACTCCGGGGCGATGGAACGCGCGGCGAGGTAGTCGAGAAGCTCACGGTCGGCGCAGTCCGTGAAGCGACGGACCTAGCAGCTATCAGTGGCTGGTCTTTCGAATATAGGTAGACATTACCTGGCCGTGATCATCACGACGCCTCTCTTTCCTCTCATTCCTATGGCTCCTCTCATTCATCTCGTTCCTCTGGATCCTTTCATTCCACGGCAGAGGTTGCGCACTGTCATTAAAATCAAATCCACCGCGAGCTGGCACGGGTGCACTCGTTGCGGGGCCGTTCTGCTTGTAGGAGCGGGAGGATGCCCTCGGGAGGTTGTTGGGAGGCGCCGGAATCTCATAGCAGTCTGGATCGTAGCCGTCTGTGGCAGACGGACCAGCCGAGTCGTCGACATACCAGCCGTTGTAGCGCGTGCTGTCGCCCATAGCTGCCGAAGTATCGCCACCACGGAGGCGCGGCATGTTGCTGCTGTCGACGTTCTGCTGTGCGTCGCGACTTACCTCACCGTCCTCGCGACGGTCGGGTGCATTGTTGTCACACTCGTATGACACCCTGTTACCCATCGACCTACCTCTCGCAGAATGTCACCGTGGCGCGATGCGATAGGTCTGGGAGTCAGTAAAATGTCGCTGTGAGGTTTATAGTGAGGTGAGGTGGGGCTGCCGGAAGGCGGGAGAAATAAGTGTTATGTTGTGGCTTGGCGGGGTGGTGGTCGATGAAGAGGAAGGCACGCGTCCGCGACACGTCAGCAACGTGGAGGAAGGGGAGGAAGGGGTGGAGGGTGGTGAAATGGTAGGCTAGCTAGCTTCAATGCAACCCAACGTGAAACCTGCATAACGAAAGAACGTGACGAATGCCAGACTATCTCCTACATGTTGCCATTGCTACTAGTGGTTTTGAAGAGGAGGGGCCATCTAACGATCGCGCTGTTAGATATGCAGCCTAGTCAAAGACGCTTCCTCACATGAAAGGGGTGTCATAGGACATAGGCGAACAAGACAGTGATGAAGACGAAGATGTACAATTTTACGAATTTGGATATACGAACCGATCCCCAACGCCGCCCAGACGCTCCATGATGTGACTCGAACATGCTATTACTACACAGAACCACCTGCTCAGAACACGCTAATGTAGTTACCAATGCGCTCTTTCTGGTTCTGCGCAATGCACTCCGATATCCACGTGATGTTGCGGATTTCCTGCGAGCAACGTTAGTGGGGTGACGCACATGGCATATGACAGGGACGTACCTGTTCGCGCAGCTTTACCCATGCGTAGACAATGGCGTGGGTGAACTGGTGCGTGAATGCAAGCTTCGAGATCTCCATCTCCTTTTGGTAGAACAGGTCTTCTAAGCTGCGTGTCTCGCCACCGACACCGCCTGCCATGTTGCTGACGCCGCCACCACCGCCCTGGCTGAGGCCGGTCTGGTCAAAGAACATCTTGTAGTCGGCGACACTCTCGACTGCGATGCGCACGCCCTCCACGTCGTCTGCCCTCGAAAGCATGAAGGTGCCCTCTGGGTAGAGTTTACCGAAGGCGGGATACAGCTTCTTCCTGTCTGCCTTGGACAGTTCGGTCCCAAAAGAGTTGAGGGAGATGTTGATGCTCCTGCGGTCGGCCTCGAATTCCAGGATCTCAGACATGATGTCTGCAGTAGGTGTTCCGGCAATATCCGGGGCCGAGTTGACCCACTGGTGGAAGTCCTCTAGGTAGTTCTTGTAGAGGGTGTTGCGGATGATCTCAATGTTCAGTTCATCAAGATCCTGGTGGCTGAGCGAGCCCTTGAAGTACGGCGCAAGCGGGGTCTCGATCAGGACGGAGTTGTAGAGTTCCTCGATGTTGGTCGCCACGCACAGCACCGGCATAGTCTCGAACCAGCCTAGCGGGTGACACCTCTCCAGCAGCTCGCGCGTGTCCCGCTCGTGCAGTGTGCCCGTGATCAGCAACGCGACATTGTCGATCATGTAGCCGTACGTGAGGTACTCCATGAACTTGGAGAGCGAGCCCGTCGCGTTGGCTTGGAGGTAGCGGAACTCGGCCACGAGCTTGTCGGTCGTCTTCGCGGCCAGAGCAGACGTGGAGGGGTTCGGCGGCAGGTTGTTGAGGAAGTCGCCGTATGCGGGCGAGAGCTGGAGCTTGACATCGTCGATGGTCTCGCACTGCGTCAGGTTGCTGTAGTTCTGGCTGGTGAGCAGCGCATTGCGGTAGCCGCGCACGATGCCCTCGATGTAGCTGTCACGTGTATTAGCCACAGCCAGCTGTCCCGTTAGTCATAGAACGCACCCATATTTCACGTTGTAGTAGAGGCCCTCCATGATGCTGATGCTGATTGCTGGCGATGTGCGCAGGCAAGAGCTGTAGCTCGGGCGTCATGCCAAGCCGTGGCCCGTGACGCTCCTTCCTCGAGCAGCAGGGTTGTTTACCGCACTAGCGCTGCACCGGAGCTGCAGCGTCAACTTTCTTAACTCCATCCCGACTTCCTCGCCGACACACTCGACAGAATCTGCATCTCACATCCCGACATACCGAAGCAGTTGCATCTCGCATCAGACTACCGCCCGACCTGATAATCGCATCGCTATTGCCCTGTAAGCCCCCTCGTGCCTGCCGCGCATCGCTGTCACTCACCTCAATCGCAGCACAATGTCGGCCACGACCCGGCGCTCAACGCGTCGCACCCTCGCTGAGCCCGCGCAGTCGGCGTCTGAGCAACGCGCGCCTGAGCTCCCCAAAAAGAAAGACCGTAAGCCCAAAGCTGCTGTCTCTGGCCCAGTCGAGTCGCACACGGTGACCAAGTCGAAGACTGTGCTCACGGTCAAGGCTACGTCACGCGCAAATGCTCCTTCCACCGCCCCAGCGCCCGCCCTTCCCCGTACGACCAGAGCCTCGCGCGCAAAAGCAGCTGAAATTGGAGAAGCTTCACCGCAACGCACTCTCGAGCAGATAGAGCCCGTGAAGCGGAGGCGCAACGGACGGCTGCGCATCGACAGCAAGAAACCAGAGCCAGCGCCCGCACAGTCGGAGCCTGCGCATGATGAGAACAATGATGAGCAAGGCATCTTCTTCTCGCAGAGTGAGCATGGCATTTCCTCTACCCCTCCGACTGTACAGTCGTACCCCGTCGCCAGCGAAATTACTGTATTGCGCAAGGAGAATCTCCAGCTCTGCGCGCGTGTGAGCGGTCTCGAGGCTCTCAACGTCCGGTTGTACACGCTTGAGGACGAGAACGGCCGTCTTGTGGACCTCAATGGCCAGCTCGCCGAGCAGAACGTTCAGCTCCGCCATCGGCTCAATCTCCTTTTACCTTTCGGAGACAATCTCTCCTCGCCCATGTCGCAGACTTCTCCACACCCTCCTTCACATCCCTCCCAACCACACACTCAGCTTTGGACCGGTCAGTTCTCAGCTAACCCATACAACCCAGAATTCGACAGCAACCTCATGAACATCGCAGAGGAGCCGCAAGCGCAGCCCGTATTTGTAAACGGCAGTGAGTCTGCCCTCGCACTTCTCCACAAGATTGAGAATGCGGCGAAGCAGTCCGCGCGCATCGAGCCCTCATTGACCGACAGTGAAACCATCCCACACCATGATGTCACTATGCAACCTTCACCGCAGCGACCCACTAAGAGGGTCTTCCACGAGAGCACCGCCACCCCCGATCGGCCTATCGCGCCAACCCCCAATATCTTTAGCAGGTCATTCTCCGCCATCAAGTCCCGACTGTTCTCAACTTCAATCCCAAAAGCGCCATCAACCCCGCAGCTCCCTTCACCCGCGCAAGTTCTTTCGCCAACGCCCGCGAAGCCTCTACCACCCCAGAACTCACTCACAGAGGCTTTGTCAGTCCCACCCACACCTGTAGGCGAGCGCGTCAAGACACCAGGAAGGAGAAAGTCGACACATAACAGCATGATGAGGGTCCTGCTCAAGGGTATCGACCGCGAGGACAAGCGCGAAGCAGAGGCGTGGGCGAAGCAGGTCATCCCTGGTCTCAAAAATGACCTCGCCTTCCGCGAGAAGCGCAGGCGCCTCGAAGCGACCGTCCTCTTCAAAGACCTCAACCACTTCCCCTCCGCCAAGCCCTGGGAGACTGGCTTCGGCGATCCCCTCGCTGATCTGGATGACGAAGATGTCGTACCAGGTTGGGCAGTCTATCTTGACATGATGGCCGAGGAGGAAGAGCATGTAGCTAAGAAACACAAGACCACACACGAAGTTACTCCGGGCGACGATGAGATTCCGTCCATCAACGAACAATACGCCGCCAGCAGCAGCGCACGCACCTCGCCGAAGCTGCACAACAGCCATGGCCAATCAGCCTCTCTCTACGACTTCCAACCTCGTCGTTCAATCGACCCCTCTCCCATGTTTGCCACTCCCGTCTCCCATCACGAAGGCGGCAACATCTTCAGCGAACTCCAAGGACACGACACCGCGACACAGATACGCGAAAACGATCGTGAAGTCCTTCAGCATGCGACCGAAGAGACGGTCCACGTTCACGACCCAGGAATGGGCTCCTTCAGCGTTCCCGACGACTCCGACGAGGATGGAGAAGACACTACTATGAACAGCGAAGCCTCTGATGCCGATGCTGCCCCACTTTGGACCCAGCCACCGCCCCCGGCTCCCGTCCCAGCACATGCTCCGCTGCCAGGAGGACCTGTCGCTGATGCGCCTTCTGTCCCCGCCGTTCAGCAGCCCGTCGATGAGATCGAGCGTCAGCGCCAGAGGCTGATGAAGCACACACCCGCTAAGCCTTCCCGCCTCCGCGAAGCTACCTACCCTTCACCGAGCCTCTTCTCTGATGCTGGTAACGAGTCGATTCTCGCCGCCACCCCAGTCCAGATAACGGCTTCTGTGGCTTCAATGTTTGCCGACATGCCAGGAGCGGAGCTCATCGAGCTTGATGACGAATGCCAGGCGGCCTTCGACGAGCTTGTAGACTCAGATGAGTACAAGCAGCAGGTCGCTGCCAACGTCTGGCCCGCGGCCACCCTCACCTACGAGTCGGATGAGGAAGATCTGAGCCCCGCCTAAGGATTGTTTTTACCTTTGTCAGGTTGTATTGTTTTGGTGTGTTGGGAAGTTGCGAGTGTAGGATACTAGGTTGCTTTCTTGTTTGTTGCATTGTTTTGTTTCTTGCTGGCGTTCATTAGGGCATAAGGATGGATGATTCACGACTGCTGTATACCCCCTTGGCGAAGCTTTGCATAGTCGCTTATCATCAGGCATGGATAGCCGACCATTGCGTTTGTTTTTGTAGCTTTTAATACTGATTGAACAACATTGTGTCCGACTTTGCAGGTATGTTAGCATGTTCTAGGTGTCTCTTTAATTAAGAGAATATGTACGGCATCGAAGGTATACGGGCTCGCTCATGGTTCTTATATTGACATTGAGAGAATACTTCAAGGGACTCCTGGTTGTGTTGCTAGCTTGTGTATTTTAGATGTAGGAGGTAATGGCCTTTATCGTGAAGTAGAGGTAAAGCCAGGATAATGCAAACAGCAATGTGTTACCGTGACATGATATTGCAGTCGTTTGTTGATCTTGGCTCCATCGGAAAAAGTGCGTACAGCCTGTTGTGCTGGAGGATTAGAGATTGGAAGACCTTAAGCAGATTCACATTATGATAGGGCTGCGTGGCAATGATGGTGTAAAGACTTTGGTGATCAAGAAGCACACCTAAAGAGGGTTAGACTCGATTTTACCCCTCAATCCTTCACACCTTGCACCTTACACCTCAAATCTCACCTATCAAGTTCCCTCTGGCATATGCAGAACTGCGATCCGACACCGAGCAACAGTATGACGTGGGTAGTGATCTAGCCGCCACCATGGCTGTCATGTTGCCTTTAACACTCGTGCGGTTCAGGCCAGACCGAAATATGACTTTCCGTTCCTAAATTTTTGTGACCAGCGAGACTTTGAGTTACATCTGCTCATTTATTCTACGATCGTTCTTTTGGAGTCCTTTAAGTCGCACCTTGTTTCAAACGTAATCACGACTCAAAATGCCGCTATGTAGCCTCTGCCAGTCAATAGAAATTCTCAACATCCCCAAACTATCTGCCTCCCACGATGCCTACTCCATACCGCCTAAGGGTACCTCCTTAGTTTCCATCTGGAACTCACGCTTGAGAAATCTTCCGGCGGGGGGGAGAGCCGCACAGAAGGATGAGGCATTGGGACATGTTTTCCATCAGTCTATTGACGAACTCAAAGCCGCAGCAGGAGAATGCTCGATCTGTAAAGTAGTTGAGCGAGAGGTCTCCGAGTTTCAGCGTCAGTTCGACGAGGTTCAGCAGGACGAGCTGCGTAAGAGGACAAAGGTGGGAGGGCCAAATTGGAAGATGTGGCTAGCAAAGGGGAGAAACGACACAGGTGGCTTTATGGTTGTGTCGACCGACACCGAACGAACCTCCTTCACGTGGGTTTTGGCGGCCGTAGGATTCTGTGTCGACTGTAAGATACAAGCTAAATGTATCACGCGAACATGGCTAACGTGAGACCCCAGACGAAGATCCGCTCGGGCCGCTCATCAGAGGCCGAGTATTCCAGGACCCCTATTCGAACGCACTCACACACACTCTACAATGGGTGCACCAGTGCGACGAAGAGCACACCAACATGAGATGCCAGGTAGCGGAAGCTCCACTGCCGGCAAGAGTATTGGATATCAAAAGTGCATCACCCGAAGGAATTGCACTTTACGAGTCGAAAGGAGAGTTCGGACGTTATGCAACGCTCAGTCACGTCTGGGGGACGACAAACCCCTTCGAAACGAAAAAAACTAACATCGAGACACACAAGAACGGCATCGATATAGGGCAGCTTCCACCGACATTCAGTGATGCAATAACACTGGCACGCATGCTAGACATCTGTTATCTATGGATTGACGCTTTGTGGTAAGTGGAGAGTGGTATTGTTCGTGGTTTGGCTAATTCCAGATAGCATTTGTCAAGATGACGATGTAGACTGGAGTCGCGAGGCCGCGAACATGGCTAACATCTACTCGAACGCGTGCATCATGCTCTCAGCAACAGGATCAGAGGACGATTCAGAAGGTTTACCTTTCGTTTCTAGCAAGCGTTCTCCACCCATATACGAGACTTTCGAATGTACGACAAATGGAACAGTCGGGAATGTCCATGCCTTCTCCATCTTGCGAGAGGTCGCCGCGTTCCCAAGAAACGACGTATTGCTGCGCGACGAGCCGTTGTCGCAGCGAGGTTGGGCTCTCCAGGAGCGCTGGCTTACCCATCTTATTCTGCACTTTGGTTCAAAGCAGATGTTCTTCGAATGCAATGTACACTTCCTCAGCGAAGACAGGTTCAAGACGCAAGGTCGCACCGACAGCATCCATAAAGATGCGAATCTCAAGCTCTCCAGCACCTGGCAAATCAACCAAATTCAGGCCAGCCTGACTGTCTTGAAGATCCGACAGAGCTGCTAGAGAGAGAGACATTGTTCTACGCCCTCAGGCCCCATCAGATTCCCTGAGATGGTGTCGTCGAACGGCCCGCTTCCGTCACCCTATCGCAACCCAGCGTGGGAGTGCACCGCTTCAAAGTTGTCGGGTACACACTCTACGTAAGTAAACATATTCACGGTTATGAACCCCGAGAACTCGCGGACGCCGACTAGTGCAACGCCTTGTGATCTTGCAGGTACTACGCAAAGCTCCGTGGCAAGTTGCAAGGCAGTCTTTCCTCTCGAGATATGAACGATCGTATTCAAACGTATCGACGACTTCGTACTGTGGACAACGTGCCGTACGCTATCTCAAGATCTGGGAGCCGAGGCCGAGCGCGAAATGCGCGTCACACGGTTGAGGAACCTCCGCATCGACTGGAAGGCGCGCTGTAATGCTGTGCCAGATTCACGTTGGTTCAGAGAAGTAGTTACATTGACAACTAACACGTTCCGCGTCTCGAGCGAGACAGCATCTTTCGCTCACTTCAGTCTAACGATCCGAGGCGAAACTAACGACTTACCCATATCAGAAGATAGGTTGGTGCCCTGGTTCTAGCAAGGTTGCAGCGTGCGCGAAGTAGCTACTAACTGGGCACGCGAGCTTCTGCTGGGTTCGTTGCAGAGCTCTGACATCAACTTCCTCCAGCGATTAGAGCAGGAGAACTTGCGGCTGAACTACAAAGGCGGGTTGTGGCTAGAAGCCGCTGTTACCCTCCCACCGCAAACTCTGAATCACCTGCAAATCCCCTGGAAATATTTCAACTTTGCGCAGCAAGACATCTCGATAGACTGGAAACGTCTACTGGACTAGCTTTTCCGCGAAGAATCCTACGTGCGGCGTAGGAAACGGAACTCCCCAGTGTCCGCTCTCACGTTCGCCGATAACGCTGAACAATACCTCTTGGCTCTTTTCAGCACCACCAAAGCAATCGCTCCAGAGGAGGCAGAGGTCTGGAAATCTGCCCACGGAAAAGAGGACGACGAGATCTACTTTAAAGCCTACCTCCACCGACTCCGCGCTGCACACGCCAAAGTAGGCAAGCCGTTCGACCTAGCTACAGCCGACGCGCACATCGAGACAATAGCTCCGAGCGACACGTACTGAGTCACTGCTCAGGACCACATCATGGGGTCGCAGATCAAGTCTATTCGAGATACACGGAACGAGTGGTTCATCCGGTAGTTTGCAGGAAAATACAAGATTGGAAGGATGGCGGAGGACGAGGTCGAGGACGGTTCCGACGACGATTATTGTGGGGACGGATATGAGGGTGTGGAGGAGGAAGATGCAGAGTACGAGTATGGCGAGTGGAATGACGAGGATAATGAAGAGGACGTTGCCATACGTCTAGGACGTACGTAAAGATTCGAGAGATAGCTAAGAATGCAAGGATAGCAAAGGATAATAAGAATAAGAATAAGAATCTCATTTTCATTGATTTGTTGCCTGTTGGTTTTAGTGGCGCTGCGCTTACACGACGCGACCGGGTGTGTTCGATCAAGCTGTCGCAAGCACGAGCATGGTAATATATAGAACATGTCATAAAGGACGACCACCTCAGGTGAGCCATCCGTATCCGCCGCCAAACGCCGATTCGCCCAAGGAGAATACACCGAAGATCGGAAGGGTAGATCAATGCAGCCGAGAAAGGAAACCGGGGGATGCTGTTGCCGTACATAGTCTGAAAGAAGAAGGAAGGAAGAGAAATGTCGGAGCGATCCGTTACATCTCCATCGCGTCGACCTCAGAAGCAGCGGCAGGCTGAGCGGCGGGCTGCGAAGGGGTGAGGTGACGAGCATTGATGCGCTCTCCTTCGACGCGAGGGGTAGAGCCAAACATGAGATTGCCGACGGTTCGCTCTAACGACCAGCCGACGAGTTGACACCATTGAAGGCTATCCGAGAACAGCCAGTAACCTTGAACACCGTGTTGCTTTGCGCGTACGAGATATGCGTTGAGCGATTCCTTCTCAAGCATGACAAGCACGTCTGTGAAGTCGAAGTGGCGTTCGATCACGCGCGCGTATGCGCGTGCGGCGTCGCGTAGGTTCGGATTTGTCATGACATTCTTCCAGCCCACGCCCAGCGATGAGATGAGCGTGTTGATAGTAGTGCCGTTGTCATCGATGAGCTCTTCGGTCTTCTGCGCATCCATTTCGTTGAGTGAGGGGACGTCGATGTTGGTAGCCGGACTCATCCGCACTGACTTGCGTGAGACGGCAACGGGACGGACAAGCTCAGCCTTCTCTTCCTTCTCGATCTTCTCTTCGTACCATGTGCCCGATTGCGACTCGGCGGCCATGCTGTAGCCAGGCTCGCCCGGATAGATGAGAGTCATGCCGGGGCCGTAGACAGGCTCGGCCTTCGGCTTCGCTGGCAATTGAGTGACGATGGATCCGACGGGTTGGTTCTCCTCGGGGTCGTCGACGTCGGCTATGGACCGTTTGCGCCCAGCGGTGGCATTGGAGGCGGCGGCTAGGTAGTTGAGCGATGGTGGAGTAGGGTATTTGGGGCGGAAATTACCCATTGCTGTTGGTGATTGGTGATGGGGGAAGTAGCCCTGCGGTTGCTGGGGCGGCAGGACCACGGTGGGCGATGAGGCGTAGTAGTTGAGACCCATACTGTATGTTTAGTAGGTTAGAGAATATCAAAGGTTCAAAGATACACAGGTCTGTCTAGCAATTTGACAGACAATCAAGCATGCGACTAGCTTGGCAGGCAGTAGTCACTAAGAGCGACGACGTTGATGAAGTAGATGATGGTAGCGAGGTAGGCGCGATGGTGTTGATAATGGGTGCGATAGATATTTGGATGGAAGAAGACGAGTTGAGGGAAAGCCAAGGTAGAGCAAAGTAAAAGACAAAGGGCGTCGTGTGTTGAAGTTTGGGCGCAAAGAAGTGAGGTGTAGGAAAGAAGGTTTTGGAGGGCGCCGAACCCATCTTGTAAGCTACGCGCAGGTCCCGTGAGAGGCTGGAAGGACGCGGTGAGAAGCGGCAGAATGTAGATGAGAATGGTCCGACGGGTGATCTCCAGGGCAGGTGTAGCGTGTATTGGCCGAGCTAGCGAAGTTTCGGCCGCTTTCGGCAGACGCCAAGCCCTGTGTAACTCTAGAGGCAGGGATGCCTAGTGCACGGACGGAAAATGCCGCGATGAGTCAGCCGTGGCTGGGGTGTGGCCAGTGGCCGGCGCGTGGATAATCCGCTCGCCGGGATAGTGGCGGTTGCGACGCGGTTTTTGGTAGCAAAAGTTAGCAAGGCACCCGACACGAGATAGCCCACGCACCTCTGTTTTCGAGCCCCTCTTTCTTCTCTACAGCGCTTCTATCTCAATTCACTCAAGATGCAGGCGCCAGTAGTTGTCATGAGTACGTTTGGGAATTGGTCCGAAGCGTCGACAGCCCACTAACACGACAACAGACACGCAAACCCCGGGCGGGGAGCGGCAGTTTGGCCGCAAAGCCCAGCTCTCCAACATCACAGCAGCCAAGACGGTCGCCGACATCATCAGGTCATGTCTGGGTCCCAAGGCCATGCTGAAGATGCTGCTCGACCCCATGGGCGGCATCGTCCTCACCAACGACGGCCATGCAATTCTGCGCGAGATCGAAGTCGCGCACCCGGCGGCCAAGAGCATGATCGAGCTCAGTCGGACACAGGATGAGGAGGTCGGTGACGGCACCACGACTGTTATCATATTGGGTATGCCATGCACGGGAAAAGAGAAGCAGCGCACCAGCTGACATGCACAGCGGGCGAGATTCTCGCACAAGCCCTGCCCCAGCTCGAGCGCAACATCCACCCCGTTGTCATCATCCAGGCTTTCAAGAAGGCCCTCGCCGACGCCCTCGAGATCATCAACGAGATCGCCGTCGAGGTCGACGTTAACGACGACCAGCAGATGTACAAGATCATCAGCTCCTCGATCGGCACCAAGTTCGTCTCGCGGTGGTCGGAGCTGATGTGCGGTCTTGCGCTCAAGGCGGTGCGCACCGTCTCCCTGGACGTTGGCGCGGGCAAGAAGGAGGTCGACATCAAGCGCTACGCCCGCATCGAGAAGGTTCCCGGCGGCGAGATCCAGGACAGCGAGGTGCTCGATGGCGTCATGGTCAACAAGGACATCACACACCCGAAGATGCGGCGGAGGATCGAGAACCCGCGCGTCCTGCTGCTGGACTGCACGCTCGAGTACAAGAAGGGCGAGAGCCAGACGAACATCGAGGTCAGCAAAGAGGAGGACTGGAACAGGATACTGCAGATCGAGGAGGAGCAGGTCAAGGCCATGACCGACGCCATCATTGAGCTGAAGCCCGATCTCGTCATCACCGAGAAGGGCGTGAGTGGTAGGTTATAAACCGGACCCTCTAGCACAGTGCATGCTTGCTAACCTGGAACTAGACCTCGCACAGCACTACCTCGTCAAGGCCGACATCACCGCCATCCGCCGCGTTCGCAAGACCGATAACAACCGCATCGCTCGTGCAACGGGTGCCACGATTGTCAACTCCGTCTTCGCAGCCACCGCCGCAGACATCGGCACGCAGTGCGGGCTGTTCGAGATCTCCAAGATCGGCGACGAGTACTTCACCTTCCTCACAAAGTGCAAGGACCCCAAGGCCTGCACGATCCTCCTGCGAGGCCCCTCCAAAGACATCCTGAACGAGATCGAGCGAAATCTCCACGACGCCATGGGCGTAGCCCGGAACGTGATATGGAACCCCAAGCTCTGCCCGGGCGGTGGTGCAACGGAGATGGCTATCGCCGTCGGACTGGACAGGAGAGGAAAGCTGATCGAGGGCGTCGCACAATGGCCGTACAAGGCAGTCGCCGAGGCCATGGAGGTCATCCCACGCACACTCATCCAGAACTCTGGAAACAGCCCGATCAAGGTCCTCACGGAACTGCGAGCGAAGCACGCAGAGGGCTACGAGGACGGCAAGCATGGCGGAAGCTTCTGGGGTATTGACGGCGATGCAGGCAAGGTCGTTGATATGCGGACGTACAACGTGTGGGAGCCGTTGGCGGTCAAGGAGCAGAGCGTGAAGACTGCCGTAGAGAGCGCATGCCTTCTGTTGAGAGTTGATGATATCGTCGCTGCGAAGTCGGCGAAACAAGTCAGCGGACCGATAGGTGGTGGAGGCGATGATTAGACACGTTCCAAAGGCCGATAAAACTGCGATATCTTTGCACCTCTCAAGGAGATGCGGTATGCAAATGAATCAAACACGTACTGCCACTCCCTGTTTTGCTTGTGGTGAAGCGTAATTCATTACCAGCTTGGACTAGTTGGATAATATATACGCTGAAATTTTCTGTGGGAATAATCTTGTCGGCCTCCAACGAGAGCATCCGCCATCGGTGAGGTTTCCGCGCGATGCGGTTGAACAAGCTGTGGTAATGGCTCCCTCGGGATCCCTGCCTTTCCGGTCAGTAGTCGATCTTAACCACGACACCATCACCTTCATCCTACAATGATCATGGCTCCCAATGATTCGCCTTTGTTCCCTCTTTTCCTATGACTTTTCCGACATTAGAGGCCGGCATCCGAAGTTGTTAGGAAGTTCGGTGGCTGAGTGAGATTTCATCGCTTGCAGCTGAGGATGAAAATGTAATACGTCATACTCGGTAACGCCGTCGGTCAGCTTCCACCCCATCTTAACCCACCACGAAACAATCTGTCAGCCATACGAAAGGATCCGTAAACAAAATCTACATAGCTCACCATGGACCCTGATACAAAACTTGTGTACACTCTCCAAATCACCGTGTCAGTGTCGCTCATCTTCGTCGCCGGAAAGCCCCAGCCCTATCATCCCTTCACACCACATCCGAACCTAACAAGAACATAGGCCTCTCATCATGCCTCTCCCTCTGAGTAATTCCCCTTACATGCCTCCTTCCCCATAAACTCGCAGCCCAGCAATTCAAGCAGACCTTCACCTGGGGCGGCCAGTACCTGCTCCCATCTTCCCGCACACTCGGCGCTGCCCTCCTCTGTACTAGTATCCTGACATCCCTAATGTCCGAGCCAAGTGAAGCAGAGACGTGGAAGATGTGGGCAGGGTGCTTCGTTTTTCTTGTTTTGGTGGCGCCGTATGAGATTTGCTTCATCTTTCCGCTGAATGATCGGGTGGAGGAGATTGGTGAAGAGTTGGAGAGGAGTGGGGGCGGGGAGAAGAGGGAGGGGATTTGAAGAGGGATTTACAGGGGTTGTTGAGAATGTGGCAGACGAGGAATTTTGGGAGGGTGGTTTGGCCGCTTGTTACCGGGGTTGTGGGGTTGTTGAATGTTGTGAAGAAGTAGGTGGATGCTCAATTACTTAACAGTTACTGGGTTTAATACACTTTCATCACCTTATTCTAGCCCGAGTCTGGCGCCGAAATGTTTTCAAGGGCGTCTGCTGATCAGCCGGTAGATCCTAAAGGTCACGAAGTAAGTCTGTGGCCTTGAAAAATCGAGTACATGATGGCTTACAGGATCCCATCCCACCAAGCAGTTCACCGTTTCCGTACCAAGTCCCGGATCATTGATCGGCGAACCACTCGGCATAGGGAACTGTCCTGTCAACTTGGTGTACGCATCGAGCGTGTCCACCATAGTCTTCCCGAGCGCCAAAGCCTTCTCTGCTCTTGCATGCGAATAGAAAGTCAGAAGATCAAGAGCAGCTTCCCGCTGACCGTTCTCTGCCAACGTCTGAGCACTACGCTCCACCCATTTCAGGTCGGCGAATGAAGCATTTTCGAAGCCGTGCAAAATGTTCTGTACGATGGGAAGGAATGCTTCTGGATTTGAGCACGTGTAGTACAGAACTTGCTTGAACGTGCGACCAGCAAAGTATGTGGCTTCTTGGTACTGGTATTCTGGGTCCAGGAAAGTCGACGCGGCGTTTTTGTAAAGGTATCGATGAAGCCCGTATTCTGGTGGTATACCTTTAACGCCCAGCCACCACGGATTAAAAGGTGCAGTCACCGAGCCTATTGGTGCGACCCAGATGCGGATCAGATCGGGATCCATGTTGGCATGTAGAGAGACTACTTGGCCATAGCCGCTCGATTAGATCTTTCTCAGTTACTGGGGCCATGGCACGCGTCGCGTTCTCAAGAGCGGCTTGAGACATGTACTTTGCCCCTCCATCTCTAGCAGTGTATCCCTCGGCCTGATACGCGTACACATTGAAGATGTTGAAGGGCTCGGTGCCATTCGGATTCCACCAGCCTTGCTCGATAGCAAAGCTCACGATATTTAGACTCCCCATATAATCGGGGCTATTTGTGAAGTCAACCGGAAAGTCTTCAATGTAGCCTGGGTAGAGAACGCGCACGTCTTAATCACCCAAACGCTCAGCCGCCCAGAGCTTCTTGCCTCCTGACATCTCCCACACAATACATACTTCGTTCGCATCAGCGATCAGATGCGAGTTGCCTCCATAGTTGGCGTAGCCATACTCAGCGCTCATCTGTCCGATAAGCTCAACGCCTTCTCTTGCTGTATTTGCTCGTTCCAGCACAACACGTGCTAAGTCAGAGTATTGCAAGCCCATCTGAGGATTTGGCGTCATAGCGATGAGGTCGTCCCTATTTTGCGCCCATTTGTCTCTTACAGCGATGCCTTTTTCGTTAACACCGCCGTTCGTGAGTGGTGCCAGAAATCCCTCGAAGTCAGAGTATTCCATGGAAAGGTAACGGAACGTATTCGATGCTTGCGAAATGTTCATCAGCCTGCCGGGCATTGACGCATGTTCGGTAACTCCGACGCTCATGTTTGCGTTTGAATGGTCCTTTGCCGAGAAGATTTCAAGCCAGTGCGACGAGACTTCTTCGCTAGTTCTGCTAAGCATGACACTGCCATCTGCCGTAAGGGCTTTCCCAATGTAGAAGCCACAGCTTGCTGACGTGGTTCTCGCGAAACATAGCAATGCTATCACGGAGACTTGCGAAAACATCATCTCCCGGAGGTCGTGGTGGATCGAAAGGCTGGTCGTGCGAGATACGGGGACTTGCGGTTTTTCTTATCCTCCAGCAAGAGTGGGGTTTGCTGAGAGCTGCTTGACTACCTTAGGCCGTTCGAGGCACGACTGAAGATGGCCAAGCTCAAGTTGTTGAAGATGCGCCATGTTTGCAAACAGCCCGAGGGCACTTGGCTTCTGAATCATGCAACTACTCTACTGTGTCTATTCCAGCCCCGAGTTGGCATCTTCGTGGGGATGGGGCAACGTGCACCTCCCAGGACTTAAAATCACTAGATTTGAGTTCATCGGTCAGCACCGAAACCCTGCAAGTCTTGATTCCAATCGATATAACAAATGTCTTTGAGGTCCGA
>ML976130.1:25602-78071 GCA_010015635.1 Clathrospora elynae | reverse complement strand
AACATGGGTGCCAGCAGTGAACTTGGAAGAGAATGCAGCTTTGGATGAATGGGAGGCATACACTGCCCAATTCCGGAATGAACAGGGCCACTTACCAGTGGATTTCCGGCGCACTTGAAGCCTTGTTCAAGAGGAACAAGGCTAGGAGGGGTGTAATGTAATGGGCCAGGTCCTGGAGATCTTGGCTAGGCCTAGACATGGATGGGATCCATCTATTCCTTTCTTGTTTAGCTTGTAAATAAGCGAAGCACACTGAAAACTCGTCAGTGTTCCTCCATAGCTCTCTATCAATTCGACCTTGTTACCAGGCAACTGCATACTTTGCGTGACCCTTACAGTCCAAGGTGCCACTTGCGTGTGCACGCGTAAGAGGAAGAGAGAGGCGGCAGTCTTTGTTTTGTGACGCTGTAGGAAGACAAGGAAGGAGCTTCAAGTACTCTGCTAGCCAAGTAGCTGCAGTTTGGGTCAGCATCATGAGTGGTAAGAAAGGGTAATAAGTAAGCTTGCTGCTGCATTTTGGACAGGAACTGGGGAACCAGGCGCATCAAGGCTCCTGACGCATACGCTAGCTGAAATGGGAAACCCAAAGAGCATGTGCGATTCAGCCCCTATTAGCAGGGCTAGAGAGGTTTTGTGGCAAGTCAGCCTCCAGAAATAGCGTCACAAACTGCCAGAATCAGCTGCACAAACGCCGTTGAATTGTTTAAGGTAGTATCGTTATAGCATATACTAGCTAGGCTTCCTGTTTTATACCCCGTACCTAAACTCCCGCACCTTCTTCTGATAATACCAAGTCGCTAGTGCGCCCGTCGCTCCTAACGCAAGCGGTACGGGAGCACGCCCTCCTGTCTTGATAATGCGCGGCACCGCAGAACCAGCGAGCAGAAGGCTGCTTCCCAACGCAAGCTCGGTGCCGTAGTCTTGGTTCTGTTTGATGCGGTAGCCTGGATGCGAATCAGCTTGGAAGCACAAGCAGACGGGGGAGCAGGTATCATGGGATAACGCCAGGCACACAATAAACAGCGGATCACTTGTAAGAATTTAGGAGACGGAGAGGGACGTACCTGCATAAGCATATGAAAGGCCCAATCCGATTCCAGCGACGAGACTGGGTGTTGAACGTGTTCGGAGATATCCCGCTGTTCCGCCAACAGCCACTGCGACGCTCATGTTAGCTGTCGATTCATGAAGACTCAGAGGCATTGCAACGCTTACGCAGGCCCGCTAGTGTAAAGGATGGATGTTCGGCCATTGTGAGGGCTGGTTTCGATGAAGGATGATGTTTGTGGGATGTAGTTGATCTCTTGCAAGCTGCGCAGGCGGAAAGATGTTGCTAGCGAGTCGAGCCAAGCTTTGCCCTCCCAGCCGGGCCAGGCCATCTACCACACTCAATCATATCATTATCACCACTGTTCATGGACTTCATGCTCTTCTCACGAAGCTTTGCGAGATATCGCAGAATGGTTTTTCCCTGCTCTATATCACGTCCGCACAGCTCAAACAATAAGCGCATACCGGATTATGACAACAAGCTGCCGGAGAAGCCTTACGGATTACACCTACGTTCGAGCTCCAACAATCTGCCAACCACAGGATGCGAGCATGCGGATGGTCTGGGGAACGAATCGTCCTCATTGCCAGCATTTTCGGTCCACTCCATGCCATCTGGTGCCATGCGCACGAAACCAACAGCACCCTAACCCCG
Source organism: Clathrospora elynae (assembly GCA_010015635.1). Taxonomy (NCBI): domain Eukaryota; kingdom Fungi; phylum Ascomycota; class Dothideomycetes; order Pleosporales; family Diademaceae; genus Clathrospora; species Clathrospora elynae. The sequence continues at coordinate 76,366 of ML976130.1, read as the reverse complement.
GCTTGCCTGACGACGTTTCGGTCACTCCGTGTATTGGGATCCTCTGGATACATCTGCAGTATATAGTGCTAAATTACAGCCCTGTAGTTGAATAAGAGGTAGCCTCCCTGGCATGCAGCTCCTTCCAAGCGTAATACAATTTTGGGTAGCCAGTTAAATGCAGCGTACGGTACATTATGGCTGAGCGGGATAACATCAGCAAAGAAAACTTGGTTAATTTGCTTCAATAGTTATGTCATATTGAGCCTGGACATGCTATCCTGTAAATCCAGGGCGTTAAGGTTTTGTTTCCATAATTCAATCCTGGCTTTGAGAAGGAGTACGCCGGCGGTGTCTCTTCTGCATAGGTTGTTCAAGTATCTGTAACTTGCTAGGATCGAGCCCAGAGTGGAGGCAGCATCCCTCTTGTGGGAGATGATGGAAAAATGGATAGTTGGGTTTTGGTTTCAAACTGTACACACGGAAGTATGCATGCACCACCTCATGCGGCAGCTTGATCAAGCGTCCCATTGCCCTATGTCAGATTTGCGGATAGTCAGGCAGCTTCTTGTACCTAAAGTAGTCCAACCCAATCGTGACAATAGGTCGGCCGCCAGGTACCATCGAGACTGTTGATGAGAGATTCCCTCAAGGCCCCTCTTGTAGTAGCCAATCGAACTCGAAATATATCTTCGCACCCGGGAAAAAGATCTGATTGAACCAGGTAAGAAGATCGAACATTTCGTTGGTACTGACGTTTTGTAAATCTTCCTCTCCCAACCTGGAAAATAACCTGGTCGCAGAAACATCATTCCATGCTTGGCCGAACTAAACGAATGCTCCGATCTGGTCGTCCGAAAATTATTCCCGGCGGCTGATCCCGGATTCTGGGTTCCATCGCTCCGCCATCATATCACCCAAGTGAAGGGCATTATGGTTTATTTGACGCATGCCGAGGGGCACATCAAACTTATGCTGGAACACCATTCGCAGTCTTTCAGGGCGTCCATCTTTGGCGGTCTCCCCTATAGTTTTGGTACGTTGACGGGCCGATCATACGAAGTGGCCCTCCAAGATACTTTGGCTGTTTTCTATGATGTCATGCTGATGTCGCTTCGTAACGTCTGTAGTCTGGTAGATTCAGTTGACGGTTCTTTGGTGTCTTATGTCAGAGCGTTTGGCAGGGCAATCGACGATGTCTCGGATATGGAGGTGTCTACAGAGACATTCCACGATGCCATAGAAAGTTCTCAGGCTTGCTTCCGGACCCAAAGGTCACTTCTGTAGAAAATATTGTCCCAGTGCAAATCCTACACATCGAAAGTCAAAGCAGAACATTTGAAACAACAAGAAGTATATGTCTTTCAATGTGTGGCTTCTAATCAAGACATTCACTTCCACCGTCTAAGTGCCCACCTACAAAGGCCTGGGTACGACTAGGAAGGAAGATCAACACACACAATCCCAAGAATCATTTACCCGAACACTGCCGCAAGGAAGATGAGAATCGACTAGTCACAGGCGCCTACAAACACACTAGAACTCGCACAATGGGTGCGTAACTATAAACCACCATGCACTTGCCCGGAGCATCAGCCTCAAGGCTACATTAGCGCTAGTTGCACGAACACCCACCTTGAAATTCACCAACATGCGCACAACACACGACGGCGGTTAGCATATAAACTTGTCCAAGGCCAGCATTACGAAGCCATGCATCTCATCCAATCCGCCATAACGTATTGCTCTAAGCCCGAGAGTGAAATGAACGGGGTACAAAAAGAAGGCCTGCACCGATCCCGTAGTGTCGCTCGAGGCCAATCTGGTTAGCAAGATGGCCCTCAAGTACTCGAACTCTAACAGAAAGTATGCCAGATTTTCAACGAACTCTTCTTCTTCGGATCGTTCAAAATTGAAGTCAGCTTTCTTGACTTTTTATCATCCAGCGATCGTATACTGGCGCAGTACTGCGATGGGAAGATTGAGATCGATCCAACGTTCAACGGCTTCCATACGAATACAGGAAGCTCAGATGAGAAAAGGATTGTGAGACTCGGCACGGTTTTGCACGAGTAGTTACATGCATTTCTAGGACAGCTTGCTTGTCAGAATTGCCCGACATTCGACGAGGACGTTGCAAATGCGAACCACCACGGCAGGGCGTTTGAGACATTGCTCACGTCACTCGAGGACGCGACATGTTTGCTGCTCGGTGTGCGCTTACGTAATGGAGGTCTCACTGACTTTCAAGGTTGCTGGCAGTATGTTCGACATTTACCAAGCGCACATGACTGGGAACGATGGAAATGAGTCGGGGCGGAGCCATTTATGGCACGGCAGGTTTGACCGACATGTATGGTGTAGAATATCGGTGTACAGCATTCCGTAGAGCGACTCTTAGCGGATAGTAGGATACACGTGTTGAGAATTCCTGTGGTGAATTTTAGCAACTATACTGCCCTGAATTGATAACCTCGCAACATACTTGCAGCGCACATGGCTGATTACACGCATTCTTTCGATGATGAAACCCGACAGTGTCTCTCTAAACCCTCCTGCTCGATCGAGAAAGTCTTCATCCAAAGCTCGAGCACATCGGACGCTTTCGGCGAGTCCGACGACGATAATGGTGGGCGTCGGAAATACCGCAACTGACTCCCCAGCCTGCTCAACTTGGCGAACTAGATGTGCGTAACGCCTTGATAGTTTTACCTCCTGTCGTGAACAGTCTGATCAGCCCAGTAAGTTCTGTGATCGACAAGCACGTACGCATTCAGGCCCATAAAATGCCATGAGTCGGCCTCGCCGACCTATGGAATACTGGGGCTGAGGGATTACGGTTGGGTCGAAGGAAGACTGATTGGTTGACGATACCGTCTTTGAGCTGACTATACTTTTCTTTGCTGTGGTTAGGTATTGGCTGCTTAGATGAGGTGAAAAACGAGATGGAGTTGTCAATATTCTCTAGTATACGTTCCTGGTGCAGCCACAACGCGGACATGCCGCCCCAGCAATACAGGTGAACCATGCCTCGAAAGGCTGATTCGCTGGTGACCCCACCATGGCAGCACATATTTATAAAGGCAGATTGGATTCAACGCGTTGACCTCCTGTCACTTGGCCATAGCGACGTACGTCTGTATGCCTAGCTGAGACAGTGACAGGTCAGTTGGCAGGGCTCTGGCTGTTCAGCTGCCACGGCCTCCAATCACAGCCTCTGAACCCAAGGCAATCGGGTAGCTCAAACTGTGGCGTTTATGCAGTGTGCCTGAGCCAGCATCCGAGAGCAACGCTATTTTCTTCGAGAAGGAGGACGGAAATTGAGCAATTGTTGAATTGCCATAGCGTGGGAGGAAGACGCAGGATACCCACAGTTCGGGACATTGAAGATGGATACAAGACAGGAGACGCTGGATAGGAGAAAGATGGAAAGGGAAAGTAGCGAGATTGTATGCGTGTGGCACACCAGTCGTGAAGCTTGCTGCCTAGCAGCGTCGATAATGTCTTGGGGATGCGCGATGACCGGCTGTGCGCAGCAACGTGGGGATGTGAGAGCTGGGAATAAGAGCTAGCTCGACGAATGGGTCTCTGTCGTGCCTTCTGAATCAGGAACGAGACGCAGCGCTGCGATTGCAGATGGCGCATTCGACGAGCGATCGAATCAGGGCTGCAGACGACGCCCCCCTGTCTTCCAGAAGGCTGCGCGGATAGCCACCGCGTCGGCCTGCCCCATCTGGAGTGGAGACGGCACATGCCTGCGAACCAGGACCGCGGAACCAAGCGCCGTTAGCTTGGCACGCCTTAGTGCGCATCGGGCCCCAGCCGCGGTCACAGGCTGCGCGCCTTATAGATGCTTCGCCGCCCGCATCCTGGGGCCAAACATGCTCGCGTTCGCCCACCTACTTCTATCGCCAAACTCTGTCGCAATCGACCGCCTAGCGCAACGGCGACCATGTTCCGCGCCTTCTCCTTCGAACCGGCGTCGCCACCCGCATACTCGGTATACGAGGCCGAGCGGGCCGCGATGAATGTCTCACCTACGTCAAGAGCGATTGAGTCGCAATATCTCCCGAATCGCCCACTCACTCCGCCGTGTACAATAGGCGACCTGGCGATGCAGCTCAACCAGCAGAGCCTCCACATTGATACCCACATCCGCTGCTACCCGCGTGTGCCTCTGACGCTGCAAAGCGGCGAACACGACTCGGCATTACCGACGGACCAAATGGAGCAGCCGCGACCCACGTACTCGCGCGTCGCAGCTTCTGTTCTCAGGATGCAGCGCCAGGCCAGCTCGCGCATGCAGTGCAGCTCGTCGCACGTCCGCGACATCTCGAAGCTGGCCAAGATGATCGAGGAGCAAGAACAGTGCACCATCAACGAAGCGTCATCGCGGACATCGTCGACCTCAACAGCCTCCGCATCATCAGGAGACGATGAGGGCGTCGATATGGAGTACGACCTCCCAGCGCAAGGCATCGAAGCATTGGCCGGCCTGCCTGCGTGGAGATGTGGCGATGCCCGTGATAGCCGCGACAGCTGCATCAGGGTCACCAAGTCGGTGCGCATGCGGAAGCGGTCGAAGGGGAACGGCGTGATGAAGAGGCGTTCTTCATAGTTATTGTTAGTCGGGGTTTTGGCACAGCATAGCGAAGGCGTTTGGGTTGTTTGATACTGGCGCTACATACCACGTGATTTTTTGCTGGAAACAAGCATTGGCGAATTGTTCGGAACGCTCCCTGCGGGTTGAGCTGGCGTTATCACAGTGCGAGATATACTATAGTCCTCAATACCATCATCGTATACCATCATCTTATCGTGATCAATGCAACCCAGCACAGCGTTTCCACGTGATGGGTGTCACCGTCATCCCCAGCACTGGTAAATTGCTGACCCACTTCGGACCTTCTTCTGCTGCAAAGCCTCCGGATCCACCCCTCACCACTGCGACAACCACCCGCCATGGCCGTCCGACGCGCGCTGGCGCCGCGCTCCATTCACCTGCGCATCGTACCGCGTCCGGCGAATCTGTCCGAGAGTCGCGAGATCTTCCGCGTGCTGCAGCGTTTCGGCGAGATCAGCACGTTCAAGTACCTGCGCTATGAGTACCAGAACCCCGCCGATAACGTCGCCCTCGCCATCTACCGCGACGAGATGTCCGCCCAGCGCGCCCTTGACGCCTCGCCCATCCGCTTCGCGCTCGAGAAGCTCGGCAAGCCGCCCGCGGAGACGCCCGCCTTCCCCTCGGAAGAAGACGAAGACGAAGACCATGTGCCGAGCTCGCAGTCCCCCGCCAAGCAAGGCATCGAAGAGATCCTCCGCCCCTCACAGCTCATCAACCGCACCCTGCCGTCCCCGTCCGCATCCACGACCCCACCCTCACCCCCGTCAATGCCCTTCGACCCACCCCCCTCTCAGTCGGAAACGAAGAAATGGACAAAATGGTTCCAAGTCACCGTCGACCGCTCGCGCGCCGTGCACCAAGACTTTGTCGAAAGACAGCCCTACTGGAAGCAGTTCCACCCCATGAAGAGCATGGCACAAGAAGATCTGGCCAAAGTCGTGCCGCATATAGGCCTGAGCGATGTTAGTAAGCGCCCGCCGAATGCGCATCGCACGCCCAATCGCGTGCTGCGGGTTATGAGTGAGTATGTTGAGGGGAGGATGCCGACGCTGCGGGGAATGGCCGAGGGGAGTGAGGGGGAGAGGGCGTTCATGGAGAGAGAGAGGGCGAGGAGGGGGGCGGAGTGAAGAGATGGGCTACAAGGCAACACTTTTGAGCTATCGGAACTACAGGAAGCCGAACCATTTCAAATCGTGGATGCTCGGGGTCCAAACCTTCGCCTGCTCTGAATACATCTCTTCCGATTACGCGGGTTTGCAGGACACATCATGTTTCCAGATCGTCTGGAGCTCACTTATGTGTTGGCCCAAATACATATCGACGGACCTGCAAACAATAAACGCTGAACGGACTATACACACCGACATCGCTCCAGACCACAATCAGTCGAAGTAGCCTTTGGGGAAGCACCCAGGACATGTGCAGTCGGCTTTGAAGAAGGCACTCCGAAGTCTTCGTTCGAGTTGAAGCTTTTCTGCGTTGAAGCCAACTACTGTCACTGGAGCGGATATGATGGGTGTATGGGTATCTGACTAAAAAAAATGGGCATCATTCGACTCACCCGCTCAACGTTCGATATGAAACGATCGGTATTGGCAGAAGTGAGGATATCTCGAGATGACGAACTTGTGTTCTCTTTGAGCTTGCGGCTTCGTGCACCAAATGATCTATCTGGACGCACGTCGCACGCCGTTCGCCTTGCATTGTGACAAGACAGGAACGAACGGACTAACTAAGTACAAACACGTTTACTTTGGATGCATTGTTGCCAACTCACACTGACCTCACAGCTAGGGACCATCGACAACCACCTGGTTTTTTCACCAACGCTCGCGTCTCTACTATTGCAGTATCGTGCAGTCTGCCTAAGCCAATTGAGGAACCGTTTGATTCGACTATTTCTATCTAATAACAAGCATCTCGCGACCACCAACGGGCAGCGACTCTGACTTTCAACGAGGAATCGTCCCAAGACGCTCTAGGAACCCATACACTTCCGAGTCATGAACACTCGGGACATTCCGGCCCTCTCCATTCTTCATATCTGCCACCATACCGTCCAGCCTGCCCAGATTGAGCTCCAGTCCAAGCAGCCGTAGAGACTGTTCCTCGATCGCCTTTGCGAGTATCTGAAACGCACGACCATGGTCGCTCATGTTCTCCTTGTAGGTTCTACACTCCTCACAGCCAAACTGGCCGAGATATGCATGGATTAGCTCATGCAAGGTAGTACCCAGTCGGTTTTGCGCTAAGGAGCTACCTATACGTTCGAGCTGTATCCCCGGTTGCGACCGCCGCGTCGGATGCATCCTGACATGCTGAAACTCGACACCGTTGCGCTCAGTTGTAGTGGTATTACCCAGGTCGTCTTCCATTTTTCGCGTGTTGACATTCCATTCAAAGTCGATGTGGATATGTGCCGAAAGGAAGAAGACAATTAAGACGTCTTTCAGAAGCTTTTTCATAGCCTGAGTCGTTCCTGTTTAGCGTACGTCCATGGCTTTGAAATCCTTTAACAAGGAGTCCTTGACCATTCTCCAACCAGCTATCGCACCGCGTTGTTGATCGGTTTTCTCTTCCTCTGGCCTAGAAAAGTATTCGATCGCACGGCGGGCTAACCGGAGCGCTCCATATGGTCTATGTTCGAATTCTACTCTGAGCACTGACCCCCGGCCTGGCTGTACCATGATGTCGTCTCTCTTATGTTTTACCAACTCGCAGGAGTACGACTGATTGTAGTAAAGTCCAGGAGCGCATTCATCGCAGTAACATTGTTTTTGGGAGTTATCGAACATGACCTCCGTCTAGAAATCAATTCTAGAGTCTTTCAGGCGTCTCGCAATGTGGGACATGATCTGAAGGTTTGGACTGTCGACTGTTGACGTGGCGCCCGAAGAAGGAGTGCATGTCTCGGACAGAGTATGGCGATGGTCTCTCCAAAGGAAGCAAGCGCATGTCACAGAAACTACCACAGCAATTGCGAGTATCATGTGTGTTCTTTCCATGACGTAGGAAGAGGCAATGCAAGCACTGATTAACGGTGAGCGCTCCCTCGTTTTCTATTCGTGTCGAAAGTTTTTTGCGAACTGCTTTGCTCTTTCGTTGACTCTCGCCTTTTCTATCAACATACTTCCATGAACGTCTGCATATGTCACAGTAGTTGAACGGAAGATTTTCATGAACTGATTGATTGTCTAGAGTATGATCGGAGAGATGCTCTATGTACGGTTTTGGTAGCAGGGATATGTACCGTGTTCCTGCTTGGCTGGTTGCACCAGCCTTGGCTTCTACTAAATACCGCGCTCAACTTGGCATAGACTAGTTAAGCGTCCTGTTGTACAATGTTGATCTTCAGCCGCAATATGCACCTCAGAACCGTCACAGCATACATTAGACAGGGCCAAACGTTAGCGTTACGACAGTATCCAATGAGACGGTGCACGCATAGGTAGAGCATTGTGCTTAGAAAAGGTGTGAATTATATAAAGAATACATTAATCAGCTACGATCCTAAGGACGAGTATAACAGCGGATAGCAAGCTACAGCTCCTTGCCTTGTTAGTCTACCACTTTAGTTAAGTAGGTTCTCAACTATGGTCTCTGGAGCAATGTGCAATATTAACCGACTCAAAGGGAATGTCGTCTTCACCAATTTTTCGCATATCGCGAGGCATAGGATGGTGAGCGACCTAGGAAAAAGGTTGCCGGTTGCGAGTCGATCTATTGCAGCCGAATGCAAAATTGTCGTCAGCTCGGACAGATAAGGTTAGTCAAACCTCTGATGTCAACATCTGAGAAGAAAGTCGCGGCATCGGCGAGCGCATGCACCTGGGAGCAAGTGCAATCATGACGGACTCGATGGAAGACCCCAGCGATGAATAGTGGATGCAAGGGTTATCACAACGGTTGTTTGGACCTCGCCAAGATGCCGGACCCCCGTCCGCACGTGTGACATGTTTCACACCTCGGATACGCGGAACTAATCTCCAAACGTCCAAGCAACAAACGGTCCCCAAAGAATCGAAGGATAATGCCTACCTTACGTCACAATCTGAGAGCGATGTGGTCAGCGACACGCGTTGTTTCGCAGCACCGAAATCTTCCAGAACATCTCACGAGTCAACAGCCTCAGCTCAAAGTTGCCAACCATGCTCATCCCTACCTCAAGAAGATCTGACCGTCCGCTGTACTCGGCAGACTTGACCTCTTACTTGTTACCCCTGTGTAGGTGTCCCAGCATCCTTGAATTTAACTCCTCATTTTAGCCGGGGTAATCATAACGGTTATCTCTAGTTCCACCAGTCCTCTGCTCAATGTTCCCGATGTTCTACTTTCCGTCTTTTGTCGTTCCCAATGGGAGGAGATTTAGTTGTCGAGACAGTCGCCGCTACCAGCAAACGGCGTGGTCTTCATCCGGTTCGGCGTATCGCTCGGCTTTTCTTTGGGTTTCGTGGTGCGCCTGTCGAGAGACAATTGCAAGAAGCAGAGGAGGAGAAAGCGAAAGAAAGGGAACCTATATGTCGTGGACCATCTATACTGCACAACCTCCTTCCATTTCTCGAACCACTGTTCGCAGTCTATCCCAAACTGCTATTCATCGAAGACCATATCCTTAGACGACCGCCAGCTCCCCACAACCATGAAGCGTTCGAGACACCTCGGAGTCTTGACGAGCTCAAGTCTCGGGTGATTGAATCATCGTTACCCTGCGATTGCGACGAATGCAACCCAAAACTCTACCAAATCAGCACAAGAATCTCACATGGGATCATACACTCTCAAACCGACAGCTCGCATGGCTGCTCAGCTCGATTCTTCCAAAAACAAAGAGTAACAAACGACCCGCGACCTGGGTTGAAGCTACGATTCCACGGCGACTACGAAGCAATGCACCTCGTCCGCCACCACGTCGCATGGCTAGACAAAACCTACCTGCAGAACTCCTCCAGCAATTCAACATCACGCGTTCAGCAACTCAAGAGCTTATTACACATCTGGCACCCCCACATAACCGGCGCAGACATGCGCCATTCCATCTCAACCACACAACTCCAAACCCTCTTCACGCACCTAAACGACGTCTTCTTCTCCGGTTCCGTCCCTGCTCACAACAAAATCTTGACAAACGGGTTCTCCTACATCCCAGAACACCAGAAGAACTGCTTCGGCACCAGCTATTTCAACCCCATAATCGGCACCCAGATCCTTCTCCACCCGTCACTGTACCGACACAACAACCAGCCCGATAATCTGGACATACGAGGGAGGAACAGGCTCGGCACCCTCCTCCACGAAATGTGCCACGCGTTCCTGAAAGCGTATACATGCCGCGCCTGCCCGATGCACGACCACAGCGTCGGGCCCCGAGGTCATGGGCGCGCGTGGCAGATTCTGGCAGCGAAGATTGAAGAGGTTGCTGCGAAGGTGATGGGCGGGAGTGTGGATATGGGGAGGTTTCCGAGTTTGTTGAGAGATATGGAGGGCCATGGACGGTTGCCGAGCAGGCATGATTTGGAAGTCTACAGGATGGATTGATGAGAACTGGTGAGAGAACATTGTAAGCTCTGTCGCTGATTATGTGGCGGACGAGGACCTTTGAGTTGTAATGAGGAGCGAGGAGAGAGGCATATAATGACGGTAGAGAATCTGGTTAGATGCGCCGCAGTCTCGAAGCGACGATGTTTATTGGGTTTAAACGGTGCTGGGTTGTCGACTTCCGGCGTTTGTCGGCGTTGTATCTTTCGGTCAAGGAGTTAGTTAGATGGAAACGTTGATGCCAAGGGCATGCGCATCTATTATCGGATTTTCACCAAACACCTCAAATGGAAGCACTGCGTTCACAATATGTCATTCTTAGATTTTGGCATTTCATAATGCAACCCGAGGATATATACGACCTAGATATCCTGCTTATCCCACGAGCGTGCCGACGCCTGTTCTCTGCAGGCCATGATTAATCATAATCTGCCACAGTAGATCCTGGTTCTCCAAGCCCCAGGTATGCAAATGTACCGAAATGCCGAATAAATGAAAACCGGGGTATACTCTCCGCGAACTCCACACCGTTATTCACGCTTGAACGCCAGACTTTTGGTAGAGTACAGAAATATATGCGCCGAAAGAAAATGATACAATGCTAGACCGTCGCTCGACTGCCCATAGTGTCTGCCTTCACATAGCTCAATCGCTGAGATCAATGACCTCTGCATGAGCCGGTATGCTTGCACGTTGTGATTTATCAGGCGTAGGAGGCTCATCCGAAGCTTCACGATCATCAAAGACACCCTCCCGCACTTGTGCCTTTGGCTTCCACGTCCCGTCCTGCTGAATAGTGATATACCGCGTTCCCGCTAGGCCCTGCGCTTCGAGCTGCCTCTTTACGTCCTCGAGAAAGCCGTCGACCATCAGCATATGTGGGCGAGCATCCGCGTTGCAAATGGGACACTTCCACAGATCCGGTACTGAAGCGTCACCCTTCTGTCTCCGTGTCTGGAGGAAGATATCCAGGTCGAAACAGTCGTTGTGTGGACAGGCCTTACCGCGAACGGGAATAGCGCATATACTCGCTTGGCCGAAAGGATCGAACAAACCGATGGTGAGGTTGTTTTGGACGACGCAGATCTCGTCATCATCGCCCTTGCTAGATAGCTTGTCTTTGATAGCTTGCACGACCTGTTCTGCAGAAGCGTGGTTCTGGGTCAGGCAGTGTTGCTTGATGGAGTTTTGGGACGAGAAACCAACGGTCTCAATGGCCACCAGGTAGTTGAAGTAGGAGGTGTCGGCTGATAGAGCAAGGACTGCAATCTCTAGGACGTTCCCGCCTTCTTTGAGCAGTCCAGTGAGATCGATTGGTAGATCCTTGCCGTTATGCACCCTTTTTCGCTGTTGCAGAGACGTTCCGTTGAGTATGAAGTATGAATGGGGTATCCATGAAGTATTGGCAACTGCCCACACGTGATCTTCCGGTATATGTGACCCCGACCATTTGATGCATCGCAGGCGTACAGTCTTGCTATTCTCGTCGACATCCCGAGTACCAGGTCCACCTGGCGTAGTATAGACAGTCTGAGGAATATTCTGCATAGCATCGGGAGATAATTCAAAAGTCCACTTCTCGATCGCTCGACCTGCCTTAGTGAGTCGCGTGGGAGGCTTGATGAATCCGTCTTGGAAGCCGTAAAGAGGTGACAAGACGGACTTGGCGCGAAGGACTGGACTCTGGAGTTGGGCTTGATGCAGACTGAAGCGTTCGGGATGAGGCTGCCGCTGCTGGGGTTGGATCCAACCGGGCATCGGAAGTAAAGGTACCGGAGACCGCGGCAGTTGTGCTGGTGCTCTATACGGCTGTTGCGTCACCAGTTGAGTCGGTTGCACAGGCCGGGAAGGAGGGCACCCTCGTCCGCGCGGCTGCTGGAGAGCAGCTTGCGCCGATTGTGGATCCGCCGATCTGCTCGGACGCGGCGGCATCTCGTTGGGATACGAGAGTCGAGGTATGCCGTGTGTTTGTTGGGGTTGAAAGTGAGAATATGCAAGCTGTTGTTGTTGCTGAGAGACACCAGTGTACTGGTTCTCCAACGAGAGGGCCAGAGTTAACTCGGTCTCGAACCTTCCAATGACCTCTTTTAGCCTAGGGCCCCAAGTCCGCAGCTCCAGCTCCTTCTCTTTCTGGGCGTACTGGGGACCGAACACCTGCACATTAGCTGTGAAAATCTGTTGTCGCTTATAATAGTCGTTTTGATTCTGCAGAAAGATATTGACGATCTGGGCTTCAAAGGACGACTGCAAAGGAGTTCGAGGCACGACCTGCCATATGTGCCGCCAAATGGCTGTAAACGAGAGACGCTGAAATATTTTGGAAGCGATTTTGAGATCGACGGCGAGTTCTCGCGCAAGCGGTGGAAACCTACGTCTGGCACACGCCCGTTTTAGCGTCTCATAGTCTGGTGACTGTGCTATGAACGACAGGAACATTTCTGTCTGATGACGATGCATGGCAGGCCACCTCGCTTCAATCTCCTGTATGGGGTAAGGGTAATTGGAGAAGAAGCGTAGGAAATTGAACGACAAGGTTTGGTTCAAATCTAGGACATTAGACAGCATGCTGATCGCTTGTCTTAAATTGGGTTGGCTTCGTAGGCCTGCTGGCAATGTATCAGGAGCTGAATGCAGCAAACAGTAATACTGATGCATAATAAGATAGGGCCAGTCCTGCTGTTCGGTAGCATCCTTTAACACGGCCAGCCGTATGCCATCTCGAGGATAGTCGGGTAACACGGACGAGAAAAGACGGAAGTTCTCTAGGATGTGCAAACATTCTTGCCGCGTATACCAGTTGCTTGGAGGTGAATATGGCTGCGCCGATGGCTCTCCTTGAGGCATGGGGGCACGATCCGTGTCTATAGGAACAGATAATGGATGCCGAGTGCCACCCAGAGATAGCGTACGCGGTTGTGCAAAGGGTGCTTGTGACTGAGGCGGTGTCCCACTGGCGCGTGGGTCCCGAAGCTGCATGCCGTGAGGCAACTGTGGCGAAGATATCTGCGATTGATTTCCCAGCGATGGACTGCGACTGTACGTCTGCGCCAGCGAGGGGCTGCCGTTTTGTAACAGTTGGTACGAGGTTCGGCGTGGAAAGTCAGCATGTTGGGGCCCTGCAACAGTGGGGGAAGGCATGCCCATTGTGCCTGCCATTGCGAGCGGCCGCTCTTGCCCAAAAGCGTCAGTTCGGCTCCGCTTCTCCGCTTGCTGCGCTTCTTCGTCCATTGGTCGCTTTGACAGAGACCCTGAACGGCGCACCGATTCCATAAAGATGGTCTCGAGAGATGTGCCGGGCAGGTGGTTCATACTCTCTTCGCTTGGCGTGGGGGATGGAAGCTCAGTGAAAGTCGAAGGAGTGTGAGGGGTCACGATGTTTGCCAATTGGGGCGAGGTTGAGTTGGAGGGAGGTTGTCTTTCGGCCTGGGGCTCGATGGTCGGGCGCGCGGTGTTTGTTGTTTGCGGCTGATGCTGAGGCTGGCGCGCAGGCAACGGGACTGGCTGTTTTCGCGGCCTTCCTCGGCCCCGTACCGTGAAAGGCAGAGGGTTCCTTGCAAGCTCGGCGGGAGCTATGACGGACGGCGCATCCGAGGGCAGTACCATCCAGCTCTTCTGCTTCCCGCCCAGATTTCCGAGGGCATAGTTGAGGGTTTGCGCGGTAGCATCGTCCGATGGAGGTCGCGCCTCAGTCATGGCTGCACACGTGGCAGAGCAGGGGAACTGCTCCAGCTATGTGCGAGGTAATTCTTTAGAGGGCCGTCTACGTTTCACGCCATCGACTAATAAAGCAAATCGCCTCGGATGCGGGGAGTGCATGTCGCGCGAGCAGCTGGCGGGCGGCTTCAGCCAGACACAGAGGGCCGTTCGCCGCTTCCGAATGCTGGATCGCGACTGCTGCCCAAGATGGTCGCAACTGCCTCTGGATGGCGAAATGCGGGGAAGGTGTGGTGAAGGGCGCGGTGAATGCACAAGGGAAGCGTTTCTTGTTCTTGTCGCGAAGAGGAAGCGCTCCATGCGCTAGCGGCGGGATGCACGGACAGGCAGGGTAAGAGGAGCGATTCTTCGCGATCATGGCGGGACTCATCAGCGCTGGGCGGCACTGGGCGGCGCTGGGCTGCCGCTGCGGGTGATTCCTCAACGACAATGTCCACTTTTATGACTCGAAGTGACTGTGCTAACGATGGTGCAGAGGTGCTGTCGCGTCGGCCTGGGGCCTGGCGAGGGAGCCCACGTAATTAGGATCGCACGAAGGCTGTGGCGCTTAGAGGTTGATCGGGCTAGCCTCCGCTCCGCTGGCTTCACCTACCCACGACGTAGCAACAGGGAACCACGACCACGGCCGCCGCACATGATGAGCCTGCTGCCTGCGGAGACTGTTGCCCTTGGATCCGTGGAGGCCCCCGCCAATCGTGCCTTCTGCATTGGATAGACGCTCCTTCCGCCCACGCACCGCCAACAGCGGCGACCATGGCGCAGCGCTCGCACACGGAGAGCTGCCGACCCGGCGACACCCTCGTCGTCGTGCGTACGTCTCTTCTCGTTGTATAGCTGGCTGTTGGAGTGAGCGCTGACGTGCGGCAGACGAATTCCTCGCCCGCAGCCCCGACGAACTGAGCCTGAGGCGCGGGGACCGCATTGAGCTAATCGAGCGCGACGACGACTTTGGCGACGGCTGGTTCCTGGGGAAAAACACGGAGACGGGCGACAATGGCCTGTTCCCCGAGGGTACGTCGTGTCGCATGCAGCGAATTGTGGAGGCATGCATCTAACACACTGCCAGTCTACACGCGGCCGGCGCCAAAGCCCACGCCCATCCCCACGATGCTCTCGCGAGACCCCTCGCAGATGTCGATGCGGCCCACAACGCCCGCAGCGACGCCCGGTATGGTCCTCTCGGAGCCGCCGACGGAGCCACCTCTGAAGGCGACGCTGACAGAGCCGCTCAATGTCGGTCCCGCCGCCGACATAGTACGCCGCACATCGCTGCAGACGGGGCCGCGTAGCATCAGCATGACGCTGAACGGGGAGGCGCCCCCCGAGGATGCGGCGCTTGTGCCCATCGGCAGCCCGGTCATGCACGAAACGCTCAGCGTCATCGACGAGCATATCACGGGCATGAGTACCCCGCGCCACAGTGGTGCCGGCAAAGAGCTACGCACGAACGACTCAGGCAGCGAGTACAGCAGTCACCACCGGCTGTCGTACCTCAACGGGCAGGAGACGGACGAGGAGGAGCGGAACTGGCACACCGAGGACGAGGTGCGCACGTGGTCGCCCGCGCGCGTAGCCGAGTACCTCGAGGACGTGGGCGTGGAGAAGAAGCACTGCGACGTGTTCCGCGACCAGGACATCGACGGCGAGGCGCTGCTGGGCGTCGACCGCAACTTCATCTTCATGCAAGAGTTCGCGCTGGGGCCCATGGGGCCGCGCCTGCGCACGTGGATGAAGATCAACGCCCTGCAGTCCGAGGTTCAGAATGCGCGGGACGCTGCGAACGCCACGCCGCCGCTGCCGGCGCTGGACGGCCAGGACGAGTTCCCCGTCGACGTGGGCAGGAGCCGGGCAGCGTCGACGGGCGCTGTCCTTCCTCGCATCGGCACGCTGAGGGACAGCATGGGGTCGCGCGGCAGCTCCAGCCGCCAGCACATGCCCCGTGCTGCCTCGTCCGCCGGCCGCGCGACCATGGACGCCCGCTCGCCGCTCATCCAGCACACGCCTGCGTCGCCGCCGCCGGGCTCGCCAGTCCGGCCATCGGCCGCCTCTGTCCGCACCATGAACCACAGCCGGCGGCACTCCTCGACCGACCACAATAGCACCTCTGCTGCGGCCGGGCCCTCTACGCACCGCAAGACGCCCTCCTTCGACCGCAACTGGACCATGGGCGCAACACCGAAGTCGCCGCATGAGCTGAAGCGACCCCAGTCTTCGCACCACGCTCACACCTCCAGCACGACCGGCACTGCATTCGACGCCCGCGAAGCCGGCCTGGCCTCCACCGAGCTGGACAGAGGCTACTTTTCGGGTGGGGAGCTCGACAATCGCCGGAGCAGGAACGTGCTGCGCAAGAGAGAAAGCCAAGGCCAAAGCCAAAGCCAAAGCCACTCCCGCAACCCCAGCTACAATACTGATGCTGCACGGCGCGCCTCATACAGCCAAAGCCACAGCCGCATCGGCAGCGCAGACTCGGCGCTCCGGCCAGCGAGTCCCATCTCTTCTGCGGCGAAGCAGTACTACGGTGCCAGCATCAAGAGCGAACGAAGCTCCAGCGCATTCGACTTTGTGCGCCCTCTCAAACCGACGAGCGACATGCACCCGACCGTCACCAAGCTTACGTACGACACGCACAGCATTGATGCCATCGCAAACTCTCCCCACATACCAGGCAGTGAGACGTCGAGCACAGGCCGTGCATCACCTTCGCCGGCAGCCCAAACGCACACACGCTCCTTCTTCAGCAAAAAGTCGCAGCCCAGAGGCCTCCGAGCCATCTCAGATGCAATCACTGGCGGAGAGAAGGCGAACCTGAGCGCGGCAGACGTTACCACGTCGAAACACAAGGACTCCCCGATGCAATCACCCTCGCGGACCGGCTCCAGCACACCGTCTGGTGCGTCGCTATCGAAGAGCTTCGAGCTCGACAAGGTGGACGTGAGCAAACGTCTTACCGGCAGCTCTGCCGCGACGAAGGAGGCGCGGAAGAAAGCCAAGAAGCACGGGACCAGTGCATACCTCAAGGGTCGTCAGCAGATCACACCCCAGCAAGCTATGGAGAACTGCGACTATAGCGGCTGGATGAAGAAGAAATCCTCCAGTCTCATGACCACCTGGAAGACCCGGCTATTCGTACTGCGAGGTCGACGCCTTGCGTATTACTATACGGAACACGACACAGAAGAGAAGGGTCTCATCGACATATCATCGCATCGTGTGCTACCAGCCAACAACGAGAGGATGACCGGCTTCCACGCATCGATAACGGGTGCGGCGTCTTCACCGTCATCGCCTCAGAACGCCACGATCCAAACAACTGCGTCGGCGGACAGCGCCAAGGGTATCCCCGGTTTCGAGGAAGACATGGCAGGCATGTTCATTTTCAAGCTGGTACCTCCTCGTGCTGGACTACAAAAAGGCGTTCAATTCACCAAGCCGATCGTGCACTACTTTGCCGTCGATAGCCTCGCTGTTGGACGCCTCTGGATGGCTGCGCTAATGAAAGCCACCATCGACCGCGACGAGGCTCTCCCGTTCACCACGACATACCAGCAAAAGACCATCTCACTTGAGAAGGCCCGTGCCATGCGCCAACGCCCGCCAAACCTCATGGACGATGATGATACCGAGGCTGGATCTGCAGACGCAGAGAAGAAGAGTCAGTACTCGAACGAGTACTCGAAAGAAAGTATCCAGGAGAGCGTCATTCATGAAGAAGACGAGAAGGGTCTTGCGATCTCAGGACTCGACGATGCGAAGGCTATGCTTGCTTATGCGGATAATCACGACTCCACGGAGAACAAGCACGACAGCACGGCCACGGCGATTGCGACTTGATCACCATTGAAGCGGCTACGCTTGTTCTTTTTGTGCAGGAAATGCATTTACTCCGCACCCAGTACATGCTTTTCGTACATCACTCGTTAGCGGTTGGGGTTGGTTGGGGTTGGTTGCGGATGCGGTTGCGGTAGTGGTACCTTGGGCGTCATTTGCAGCGAGCTTGAAGTCTTCTTTGGACATCATCATGATAGCGGACATACATACCCTTCTCTTTTCTTTCTAGTAGCTGATGAACATCACTTATGATATAGGACATCTTGAAAAGCGAGATTCATACCTCGAGTTCTTTTGTGTAATACGGTGTGGAGCCAGCGGGCGGTGAACGTGTAATAGTACGAATCTTGGCCAGATGGTTTTCTGATCCCTGTGATGAGAGAGGAATGTCACATCAAATTCTTGTTTTACGTGTGGGAGGAATGAGGAGGCGGGCACGTAGCACGCAGTGCCTATCCCTTGGCTTCTTCAAGACAATCCTTGGATTGAAGGGAAGGGTTCGATCGCCCCCTCTCTCACCAACGCTCCCTCTCACCAACGCTCCCTCTCACCAACGCTCCCTCTCACCAACGCTCCCTCTCACCAACGCTCCCTCTCACCAACGCTCCATCTCACCCAGCTTCCCCTTCTCCAATGCTCCACTGCCGCATAACAATACCCTCTAACCCCAATCTGCAGCAGCGCACTCATATCAGCAACCATGTCTTGTTCTTCCTCCATTAGAGACAAGTACACGCCACCCTCGACCCCGTCGACCCCTATCGCCCCTTCATTTCCACTGCGGCCGTGCGCCCTTCCACTTTGCCCGCACCAACAAAAACAACAACCACAACCCTTTCAAACCAACCATCCCGGTCCATCGCTGCCGCACCCTGGGCCGCATGGCTATCCTGCTCATCGCACTGATCCTTGCCGTGAGCGCCGTGAGCGCCGTGAATGGGTATCTCTGTGAAGAAGAGGAAAGCTTCCTGACTCACGCTGCTGGGTTGTTCCCAGTGGTGAAGGCTATACTACTGGCTATGGGGAGAGCATTCTGAGTGGAGAGTGGATGGACGAAGGGAGGTGAGGAGACGAAGGAGTATATGTTAGTGGGGGCGCTGTGATTGGGAAGGTGGGTAGTGAGGGTGCGGGGTGGAGACTATTCTCGTTGATATCGACGGTAAGGAGGACGGTGGGAAGGGAGAGCCGGATTTAGTGGTCATGGATGAGGCGCAGGACCAGAACAATGGGCAAGATGGGGAAGGGTTGGTTAGCCAAGATCATCAGCAAGGGGGTGGAGAAGGGCGGAAAGGAGCAGAGATTGAGACGGCGCAGGTAGCCAGTGCCAATGGGCGATCGCCGGATGCTGGTGCGAGTGCAAGGAACGACGAGGATGTTAACACCAATGCTGAGAATCTGGTTCATGTAGGAATCTTGGAGGACCATGGAGATGGGCGGCATGTTCTGATGAGCTCGCTTTTGCTCCAGCTGCGTAAACGACTGGGTTTGCGCCCGTTTCGGGGGGTTTCGGACATGTGCGTATGTAATGATGATGACTGTTTTCAATCATTGACTTGGGAGCCAGGAGTAAAATGTGTTTGAGGTATTGTTTTATAATTATTGTTCGAGATCCTGCGTAAAGCGGCCTTCTACTACTATGACTTTAGCAGAAATTATGCAAAGCGAGTGTTATGGGGTATCATCCGATCGAAGTAATCATAAACGCCGTGTCCCAGTGCCAATGCTGGCTTGCCCAGTTAAACTACTGCGCAAGCAAGTACTCATCATACCTTCCTCATCCTCCGCATCTTCAACTCAACGTTTGAGCTTGACCGCGGTGGTACGAACCAGTCCGTGATGCCACATCTATCCTCCAAAGTTTTGAAAAGATCGTCGACGCGGTCAAGCATCCAACCACTCCTCATTCTTCCCTGAGGATTCGCGTAACCTAGGCTAAATGTGTTCGAGATGCCGCAGCTTCCTGCGTCGAAGGAGAATTGTAAGCAGTCGTTTTGATCATCGCATAGGGCGCGGCAGTGCTCGAAGGACTTCCAGGCGTTGCGCTCGAGCAGGTTCTCCGCGGTTGAGTGGTCGTGCGCGTTGTACTCCTTGTCCGTGGACATGTTGTCCCAGTCAGGCACTGAGACGTCGATTTTCGGTCGAACAAGCTCCATAAAGACGTCTCGGTGGCGGAGGAGGATGTCGTGGCGCTTGTGCCAGTCTTGCTCGAATTCCCATAGCTCCTCGATCTCGGCGGGCGAGACGTGATGGTAAGTGATGGTGGGATAGCACCATAGGTTGCGGTCGATTTTGGAAATCGCTGGATCGAGGGTCGCAGGAGAGTCGCCTTGGAAGTGTGGGAATGCCCGAAGTAGTGGAACCTTGACGTCTTCCAAAACCTTGCCGAGTGCACAGTCGCCAACCCAGTGTGTCTTGGTGAACTCTTCGTACTCGCTGATACGCTCGGAGCGGTGCTCGGATACCTTGCGGATAGCCGGATTTGAGAGGACGAAGCCGGCACCGCCATAACCGAACTCAACGTCGTTGATGTAGAGGTGCTTCCCGATATAGTACGGCTTGTTGCTGTCAAATTTGGCCAGGAACTCGAGGAGGTTGTTCCAGCCTAGAAACGTATCTGCCTCGATGAAGACATACCACTTCGCATCCGGCTTCTCCCCCAACGCGCGATCAATCATAGGCAGGAATTTCCACTTGTCCAGCTGCCACGCAGCATTCCCCGTCTGCAAGTAATCGCCCTTGGACGATCCAGATAGCGACGTGATGACCTGCTGCTGCTTCAATCCCCCCCTTCCATGCTCTTGCAAGTGATTGTATAGCTTAAAGTCCTGGTTCTCCGCCCTCGTCGCTTCACTCACGCCGTTCAAAACGTCGTGAACGGCATGCCCGTTAATCTCCTCGTCCATGTCGGAATACACGACGAAGTTGGGAATGCATCGCAGTGTCGTACGAAAATGCACTGGCACTTTTTCAAGTGACTCGGTGGCTCCAGTACGCAGGACGACCAAGACGTCATCGGCAAGCTCGGATCGCGGGCAAAACACATCCGAGTCGTGGTGGTAGGCGGGGGCGTTTGCGGCCTGCTGGTGGAAGGAGGATGAGGTAGCCTTGGTGAAGATATTGACAACGGATACGGAGAAGACGGCACAGAAGACCAGACGGTAAAGAAATGCGCGGTGAAGCATGTTGGCATGAAGGAGAGAAGGCACAGCGCCGGGCTGAAGCATTGAAATCAACGAAAGTGTCGGAATGAGTGTGTAATGCGCGTGTTAATGGTCTGTCGAAGAGTGGAGGTGTACTGCCAAATCCATCGGATCAGGGCGGCACGGGTAGGCGGAGCGAACGGGGTGAGGGTGTAGTCGTTTGTATGGGAGCAAGACGTGAAAGCTGAGAAAGGGAGGGATGGTGCCTTCTTGAGCAATTCGCACTCCTTCGCCGATCTTCATCGTGTGCGCAAGACGCCGAAGCGACGCGGGCGATCAATGCCCTGCAAGTGGGTGCAACCCTACACGGCCCTGTCACGGAATGTCATTCATGTCCAAGCGGGCACTTGTCAAGGGCCATGCATCGAGTTGGCCTCATTTGCAAAGGTTCGCTCCAAACGCTGTCCAGGAAGACGGATATTGTCTGCGGTATCCCATGCTGTTGGTGTTTTGGCGCGGTGGAGGCAGAGGTGCCGAAACCTCGGAACCTGGGGCATGAGGCTTGAGTGCGTCTACCGTATTTTAGACCTGCGTCATCGTGTTTCAGCCCGACTAATCGGGTATCGTGTATTACGATCCAGCCTCAATGTGGAAGGGTTAGTCGATCAGCACGACAAGGGTACCCAACTTCATGTCAATGTCGTGGGCCGAGAAAGATCCGTACCATACGCTTTCTCATAGCTCGTCTTGCGATATCTTGAAGTTGGCCATTTTTCACATCTTTCTAGCGCACCAACTCAGCGACTTGTACCAATCTTCACCATCCTGATCACGTTCCAGCACCTGCATTGCAGGCTCGACAATGGAATTCGAAGTCGATACTTACCTCATTCAATTATTCAATTACGTTCGCTCTGCACTCGTATAAGAACCTGGACTTGTTGCTGCGAAGCAGCATTCTATAGTCGGGTTAAGTTCAGAATAGTTTTCATCCTGATTGGCTCTGGATACAGATGCTGATTGGCTGAGGCCTGCGGACATCACGTGACGAACGCCAAAATTATCCTTGACCCTAACTTGCCTGCATTCACTCCTGCCTGTCTGCCTACCTCCTGCTATGCGCCTGCTATACTAATTAATTAGCAGAGAGCATCTGCAAAGGTAAGTAATAAGGCAGCTATAGAATAGCCGCTACGCAGCCTCTTCTTCAGCACCGTTCACGGACTGTCAACATATGCTTATACTCTATAGCTCCCACAACTCTCGGCTTCATCTCCTCAACACACTACACTGAAGGTATCACTCACACCATTCTCAGCAGACATCTTCCCACCATGAGTCAGCACGCATATCAACGCCAACGCGAGCAGCTTTCGACCGCGGACGACATTACCGAGAGACAGAAATACGCCTTCTTCATCTGCTACATGCTATACATTGTTGGGGGCTTCATAGTCTGTGCGGTTGCTAATCGCTATCTTGAGCAAAAGTATTGTCGTGCGATGGATAGCATTTACGACTACAGCAGTAGCTTATGAACACATGGAACGAGGTTGGGCTCGAGTTCGGGAGGTTCCCCAACTTTCCATCGTTATTTCCTAGCTTCCTTATTCATCGGGATTCCGCATGGCTAGTTCTTATAATTGGAACGTAGTACCTTCTCGCTTGTTAGTTGCAACGCACATCTTCTTCTCTCACTCATACGTGTAGTGTTAATTTTGGCACTGTCATATTCAAGTCTTCTTGTCTTCTTCCAGTTCAAGACCCAGGCGGATTAGAAGATGAGAAAACACTGTGCGCATGCCGATGGTATCGTTTGGTCGGCTGAACTGCCGCATCGGAAACGGGGCTCCGCGATCGATAGTGGACTTGGTTCCTAGCGGCTGGGAAAGATACGAGAGCTGTTGGAGGCAAGAGATAGATTAAGGAACAAGAGGCTGAGAGCCCAGTTGCGGAGTTTTGGAATCGCGAGTATAATAGGCGGAATGAACGGCTTGCGGGCCGAAACGGTAGTAGGGCGGGTGGCGAGTAGAAATGACGGTGAGCTTAGCGATCCAACAACCTGGACACAGGATAATTGTGTACAGATCAGTAGCATAACATCACAAAACTTATAGTGTCTCTACGTCTACTGCTACGGTGCCCGGAGATTCTCCAGTGAAAACACACTGAGTCCTATCGACATCGCAAGCTTGACGGTAAAGAGAATCTCCAAATCATCGCTGGACATGATTACCTCACGATATAAAGACTCCGATGTGCGAAGATTCGGTTGTGTCGATGGTCTATGCGGTAATGATATATTTTACTACATGGGTCTTAATCTGAAACCGAGCCAAGTCATGTAAGCCATCCTTTCTTACTCTTCTCGCTCACACCTACACAGAAAAATCAGAACAATGCTGTACCACCAGCTGACCTCAGCTTCCATTTTGCAAGTAAAGTTTTCGGGGAGTTCATAAACATCGTATATGCACCCCGCGTGCTGCCAGACCCCTGAACACCTCTCATATCCGGTATCCCGGCAGTTAATCAGCGCATAATAAGCCGCCATCCCACCGCATATATGAACGGATCAATGTCTTGAGGCCCGATCATGAAGAGATAGATCGTCTGATCAAATGATGCACCCGAACAAGTTCCTGGATGCACAAGTGTAGCTGCACTTGTGGCGAATACGTGGTGAGTTCTGCCATGACCCATTGATAATTTCGGTTACAGTCTTGTGACACCGGCTGCGATAGATGAGAGGCTCTTTGGAAAGGGCATGGCGCAATAGTCGGAAGCCAGGTAGACGAGCTAGATCTATAGTAGCAAATATGCGAGGATTAAGGGATGATTGAAGACGCAGGGTCAGATAAAGAGGGAATTGTGGGTTCCAATCTGGAACACACTTTTCATAGCAAGATTTCATATATATATTGCCCAGCTCTACCGGCTCATTGGCTTTTCATCACCATCTACATCTATCTTCCGTCTTCCAAACACTACAACTGCGAAGAATCCATCAGCAACTTGCCCATCATGGTATCTCTCAAGCAAATCGCCCTCCTGGCCTTGACCACTGGCCTCGTAAGCGTCGATGCCCAGAGCAGCGGAGAAACGACTCGGTACTGGGACTGCTGCAAAGGATCTTGTGGATGGTCCGGCAAAGCCTCCGTAAACCAGCCCATCCGGAGCTGCGACAAGCAGGACAACCCCCTCACCGATATGGCCGCGAAGAACGGATGCGAGAGCGGCGGCCAGGCGTACATGTGCAGCGATCAATCCCCATGGGCGGTCAATAATACCCTCGCGTACGGGTTCGCGGCTGTTAAGCTTTCTGGAGGTACTGAGGATTCGTGGTGCTGTGCCTGCTACGAGTGAGTGTATATCCACTATTTCCACAGACTGTCACTAATTCCCATTCTTAGATTGACATTCACATCCGGTCCCGTCACCGGCCAAAAATTCGTTGTCCAAGCAACCAATACCGGAGGCGACCTCGGACAGAACCACTTCGACCTCGCTATGCCAGGTGGAGGCGTCGGTCTCTTCAACGCGTGCACCAGCGAATGGGGCGCACCTCCAAACGGCTGGGGCAAGCAATACGGTGGCATCTCGTCGCGCTCGGATTGCGACAACTTCCCTGCGAAGCTCAAGGCAGGCTGCCAGTGGAGGTTCGATTGGTTCAAGAATGCGGACAATCCTGCCGTGACGTTCAAGAAGGTTACCTGCCCGAAGGCGATTACGGATAAGAGTGGTTGCATCAGGAACGGGGAGACGCCGGTTTAGTCTTGAGACTTGCTGCATGGTGGCAGGGTTCGCTGGAGGACGTTTTCAATGTATATATTATAAACTTGGAATACACTTACTGTATATATTAACTTATGAAATCCCAAATTAGCCTCTTTCTCATCTCGGTTCTACATAGCTTACTACACATCTCCCCCATGAGACAGTGACCTCCTACGGATTCATACGTGGACACTACTCCTCCAACTATAAATCACTCTCTTGTGACGGTCGAGGTTCTCCCGAGATCCCTGCTCCGTCCGTGGTACTATGGTAATCGTTCAGCTTCGCCATTTAGCCATTTGCTAGAACTTGAAGACAAACGCACTTAGGAGCATCGCAAGCTTCCCGTAATCACTGCCTCGCAGGTAAGGGTCATGTTTGATAACTGAAGGCTTTAGTTGGTTGTTCAATTTGGTTCATCTTGATCAGCACAACCATGAGCTCGTCAGGCATGACACCTCTGCCAGCTGGCTTCATGGAGAAAAGCGTACGTATGCCACGGCTCGCTTCTACTGCTTCCTATCATTCGAACGTTCAGAACTTTCCATTTTTCGTCATCAGCCAGGAGGTAGCCATGTTGAATGAGGCGAGGTACAGGCCAAAAAGGAGGGCGAGGCTGCAGGAGTAGGCAGACTGTAACGGATCGTGGACAGTGCGCATGTGGGAAGAAATGATGGATTGAACTGAGGTTCTATTATGTGAAGCTACGAACAGTATATGTAGTGGTGGGCTGTAAACAGCGCTAGTGCTGTAAAGGCAGCGTCATCTCATGAGAGGTGAGGCGCCACTGCTCGTGAGGCAAGAGAGACTCCAAACCGTGACACAGGCCCTCTGAGACTGGAGCTGCCGAAGACAAGTTGACGACAACGGCGAGGGACACTAGCAAGCTGTCGCCTTCCTGTATGTAGGCATGTCTCTGTTCCATAGCACAGTCCCGTTGCCCCAGCTTCCACCCTTATCGCGGTTGCACAAAACCCTCATGCAGTCCCATGAGCGTCGCACAACACCACCTTCTCTTCATCTCGCATGCTCGGCTCTCCACATTTTTGTGAAGACAAAAAGGTGATTGAACACAGGATAGCAATAGTGGGGCAATAACTAGCCTCAAGCTCGGCCCCACGCAAACGCGAGATTTGAATGCGACCGCCACCTAGCAAGGGCTTGCGAAGGAATTCCTTCAGCGTCACGAATTTGACATCCATCTGAGAAATACTGAGTCTTTTGAATCTGCTCCTTGTTCACTGATAACGATAACAGAGTTTCGCGCGCACAAAGCCCTCCAACCATGAACATCAACAATCGCAAGAGTAGGAAATCGAGCAACAAGGCGCGACCAGAATGGCTATCATCATTGACGCAGCAGGGCTCGAAGCCACCATATATGCTGAAGTTCAGGAGTTCGGAGGCTTTCATTGTCGGGACTGTGTCGTTGGCTGTCTTCACTGTGGGTATGATCGCTACCAGATTATAGGAACCCAAAGCTGACCCCGAAAGGACATGTTTCTGTACGGTGTCATAGTACCCGTCATTCCTTTCGCGATCCAGACGCGTAGTCACGTCGAAGAGAGTAGAGTTCAATCCTGGGTCTCGATACTGGTTGCCATATACGGAGCATCTCTGCTCGCTTTCTCACCCATCTGTGGTTGGCTTGCGGATCGCAGTGCGTCTCGTCGGTCGTCCCTTCTTCTAGGGCTTTTAGCTTTGTTGGGATCGACTGTGTTGCTCAATATTGGCAACTCTGCCGGCATTCTAATCGCAGGAAGAGTTTTGCAAGGAGCATCTGCTGCAATCGTGTGGGTTGACCAATTGAGCAAATGAACATCTGACTGAAAATGCACAGATGGGTAGTCGGTCTCGCTCTCATGGCTGATACTGTACCTCAAGAGCGACTTGCGACGACCTCTGGATGGTTGTCTGTAGGCATGTCGCTCGGCATGCTCCTATCCCCATTGCTAGGTGGAGTGGTATATGATAATGCTGGTTACGACGCTGTCTTCGGCATGGCATATGGTCTGCTTGGCTTGGACATCGTCCTTCGCCTATTGCTCGTAGAGAAGAAAGTAGCTGCAAGATGGGACCCCAGTACCATGGGACGCCTGTCAGTAACAGCAAACCAAAACCCGGACGAGACCGTGACCTCAGACGCCAAAAGAAGCAAACCGGCAGCTTCAGAACAACAAGAGGGAGGAACTGTCGAAGCGCAACCGGAAATCCCACTTCGTCGACGTCGACGCGACCGACTTCCTCCCGTTCTATCACTTCTGTACTCCCGACGTATGCTCGCCTCGCTGTGGTGCGCCTTCATCCAAGCTGTCATCCTAACGTCTTTCGATTCGGTTCTTACCATCCACGCGGCGAATATTTTCCACTGGAACTCGACAGGAGCTGCGCTCTTATTTCTCCCCATTGTCCTCCCAAGCTTTCTCGCACCTCTCTGGGGTTGGCTGAGCGACAAGTACGGCGGTCGGTACTTTGTGGTTGTGGGGTTCCTAGGCGCGTGCCCTCCCCTTGTCTGCCTGCGCTTCGTCGATGAGAACACTACCAAAGACAAGGTGCTCTTATGCGCGCTGCTGGCAGTTGGTGGACTCTTTGTAGCCGTGAATTTGGCGCCGGTTATGGCAGAAATCTCAGCCGTGGCAGAAGCGAAGGAGAAGCGTATGCTTGCGGGTGGCCGCCCGGGATTTGGGCCCGGTGGTGCCTTCGCTCAGGCATATGCGCTCTTCAACATGGCCTTTGCGGGAGGGTGCATGGTTGGGCCCTTGTTGGCTGGGTTCATTGTCGAAGGCAAGGGGTGGGCGACCATGGCGTGGGTTTTGGCTTTATTGTCAGGCATTACTGCGCTGCCTGCCTTCCTGTGGCTGGGCGGGTGGGTGTTTGAGAAACGATAAAGCTAATTACATAGGCCGGAGAACTATAATATATCGTTGCGTCTGTGGTAGGCACTTCAAGAATGTTGGGTTCGGCGGCGTAAACCACATGGCAATCTCCCCCTGCGTTAGGTCGTGCGTGGCGCCACAACTTCATCGCACTTCCCCTCATCCATCGCCCTCTCCTATCTTCTCAGACTGTCTCTCATCATGTCACTACTTTGCGAAATCACTTTCTCGATTTGCTGGCTACATCGGCATCCATAATTTCTGGCTGCAGTCCGCCTCGAGGCTAGGTTGTGGCAATATCGCTAAAGTTATCGTCTCCTGCATCCAGCATCGTTTGCCAACCAACAAGATCAAGTACGTGGATCATGCTTTCGCCACCGGATTCTGCAGCTACGCTCTGCGGGATGGACCTGTATGGCATAGACACCTTTTCTATTTTCGCCACTCAACTTTTAGATCGCTCCTCAGGCGGTGCAATCGCGCGATAGCACTCTAAGTGGTGCCAGAACATCTACGGCGTCTCACTCTGCCAACCATCAAGCTCCAGCGCAACTGTCCATGCTGTACTACGTCATACAAGAACACTAGATTAGAGTATAACGCACGAATCAGAAGCACACGCAACAATACTGCCTCCCGCCTTCACTTCGCGCTGGTCCCCACGTTCGGTCACAGAAATGCGCCTCACCAACAATCCTATCACAATGGCCGAAATTGCCAAAAACGGCCGACTACCATGATGAATCAAAATCCTACGGGACAGCAAATCGTGGCGTGATAGGCTGCTGCGACAATAGGTTCGCTGATCTCACCTTAACTTTTCCATGTAGTACGCATGTACTTCCAGGCACGCCAGGAACAGCCACCCCCCCGGGCATCGATGCGCGTTACTTTCGAAACTCGTCATTTCAAGCTTTCAACCTGTTACGCTTGACCAATTGAGGGCTGTGTTAATATGCTAACGTGTTTCAGACTTCAAAAGCGATCATCATGCTGTTTACATCCGCAGTTAGTCTCTTACTTCTTAGGCTTTTCTGTCAGCTCCGTTCATGTCTGCAGGGGCCAGCGCATAGGCTTTGCATGATGCGCGCAGTTTCAAATGGCGTTCTGAATCCCCCGCTCTCGTATTAGTCGAGTTGTACGGTAGATCTCCATGTATATCAATAGGTGTGAACGCAACACGCTGTGCCTTCTGACTGGACAAACAGCTCCACTTTGACTATCCTCCACGTCTTTTGCCTAGTTTCCGTGGCAAAGTATATCTTCTTGTGTGCTTCAATTTATATCTTCGCTGCGTCAGATTGCCACGTCAAGTTCGACCACCAGTCACGTCACGTTCACGCTTGCCAACCTGTTCTATCCTGGTGCGGCTCGAACCTTAGGCAGCGACCTATATATTCGTTACTACAGCAATCGCGACTGAACCAGGATCGGCAGCTGGGAACAGGTCCGGCCTTGTCTTGATGCGTTGATCCCACTACTCATTTCCGGCATCTCTCGCGACCTTTATCTGGGGAATCTGTCGCACCGCATCCTCATCGCTGCACACCTACCTTAGTTTTTAATACTACTCAACTTTTACATTATGATACTCACGCGCGCCCTGGCCGCGTTATCGCTATGCGCTGCCGCGCTTGCAGCTCCGACGTAAGTATTTGATGATGCTTCAGAGGAATGCATCTTACCTGTTCCGGCAATGAAGTGGTTGCCACTCCCTCACAGCTTCCACGGAATGCGTGTACATATAATTGCTGACATCACGCAGCGAAAAGCGTGGGGTCGACTTCAAGTGGGGCTCTGAGAAGATCCGGGGCGTCAACATTGGCGGTTGGCTGGTACTGGAGCCGTAAGTGATTCGCGGTACCGCATAGGATATATGACTAAATACCTTCACGCAGATGGATCACGCCGTCGATCTTTGATGGTGCCAACCAAGGCCGTCCTCAAAGGGATATTGTTGATGGTAAGTTACGACCTTAGTCCTGCACTGATATCAGCTGACCCTCTCCCAAAAGAGTACACGCTAGATGAAAAGTTGGGCCACGATGTGGCGCTTACTATCCTCCGCAAGCATTGGGACTCGTTCGTCACCTGGCAAGACTTCAACAAGATCAAGCAGTCAGGCTTCAATGTCGTCCGTATCCCCATAGGCTATTGGGCGTACGATACCTTTGGCTCGCCCTACGTCTCTGGGGCAAGAGACTATATCGACGCTGCCGTTGATTGGTCACGAAGCTTGGGTCTAAAGATCATCATTGACCTCCACGGTGCACCAGGCAGCCAAAACGGATTCGACAACTCCGGGCAACGCATCCAGACTCCAACATGGGGAAGCGGCAACACCGTGCAGCAAACACTCCAAGTCCTCAAGACCATTTCCCAGAAGTATGCGCAAAAGAACTACCAGGACGTCATCATCGGCATTCAGCTTCTGAACGAGCCCGCCCTGTACAACGGTGTTAGCCTCGACGTGACCAAACAGTTCTATCGCGACGGTTACGGTCAGGTTCGCGATGTTTCCGATACGCCTGTTATCCTCCACGATGGATTCAAGCAGCCCAATACTTGGAACGCTTTCCTTACCCCATCCGATAATAACGCGCAGAATGTCGCTATCGACCACCATGAGTATCAGGTTTTTAGCGACGCTTTCGTGCGCATGTCACCGCTTCAGCACCAGCAATACGTCTGCAGTAATTCGGAGACATACAACGGCGCAGACAAGTGGACTTTCGGTACGTTACACTTCCGAATGAACCGGATATTGGGCCGAATCTAACTTTGAGCCCTTTACTAGTTGGCGAATGGACAGGTGCTATGACTGATTGCGCTAAATATCTCAACGGCTTCGACCGTGGCGCGCGATACGACGGTACTTTCCCTGGGAGCACGAAGGTAGGCGACTGTGGCTGGCAGAGCAACCTCAGCCAGTGGCCACAACAGTACAAGGACGATACTCGCCGGTACATTGAGGCCCAGATCGCAGCATTCGAGACCAAGACCCAGGGATGGTTTTGGTGGAACTTCAAGACTGAGAGTGCGGCTGAGTGGGACGCATTCCAGCTCATTGATGCTGGTATCTTCCCTGCCATTACTGGTGGTAGGGTCGATTACAAGTTCGGAACCATTTGCTAGTGTCATAATGGGACGTACAATGGGACTGATTAGAGTATTGCTGAGGATCTTGGGATGTACAAGTGAAAGTTCGCGTCATTGTTTGGATGATTGACAGAATATGTGACAGATAATGACGAGCTAGACGAATTTCGGACGGTGGTAAAGGTTTCTCATTGATCTATTGTGATAACTACATTTGGCTTACGGGTCTACCGAAGATACGCGATCGTACGGTATGACCGCCATTGTCGCACGGCTTTCGATATGGGCTATTCGGCTTGGTCAAAAAGTTATTCGGCTTGGTCATTCTAACATATACCTACAGCGTTCTGAGCAGAATCTTCCCCGTCCACGACCATTTGTCTAAATAACACATAAATTTTATTGTAGCCTACCAAGGTATATGCGAGAATGCATTTTTAATTTGAAGGTCATAGGATATGTGGTTGTAGCTGGGTATGGCCACGATTGAATGAAGTTCTGATGGGGTGATAAGGGCGGCTAGCGTTTGGATGACGCTCAAAAGCTTTATTTTCCAAGGAGCGCAGCAGCAATTATTCGATAAATTTGGATCATGACCAAGGATTTTACCCTGATTTTATTGAAAATCAACAAATATCACTGTTTTGAGTGGTGACAACGACATGGAGATATGATTAGTATGTACGGCTCAGAACGCCGTAGGTATATCTTAGAATGACCAAGCCGAATAGCCCTGGCCTTCGATATATCCTGGTATATGGCGCTGACCAACGGGTCACCTTCCGCGGTTTCACTCCCATAGGTATGATAAACTTTGCCGTTGAAACCGACCCAATGCCCAATCGAATCACGTCTCCCAATAGGTCTAGATGGATCAATCAATCCTGATACTGGGACATCTCAACAACGGCATCACAAGAACTACCGAAAAGCCTTGTGTATCGCGCTAGGACCCCGGAAGCAAGACAATAACTGCAGCCAAGCTCAATGGCTGTCGAACACAGTGCGGGGAAAAGGCTTGGAATGAATTCTTGCCAATGTCTTGCCAAGCGGATAATGTCACATAACATGAACGCCATACGCTGCAATTTTCTACTTGAAGGACCGATTGATACCTTCTGTTTGACTTTTACTTGTCTCAATATATCTACCGTATCTTAGGTAGCCCGAGTTCTTTAGGTTTGTCAACATGGACGCAAAACAAACAACACAACTGGACGAGAAGCCAACCACGCAGGTCGAAGACAAGCTTGAGCCAAGCTCCGACAAGCATGCTTCCGCTCTGGAGAACGCAGACTACACAGGTGCGGAGGCGAAGACGGATCCAGCGGAGATCGCGCTCGTGAGGAAGATTGATTGGAGACTCATGGTACGTACTTTCCCACTCGAAATACGGGGATGAGCAGCTAACATCTAAATAGCCTACGTTATGCACAATGTACTTTCTGAACTATGTAGATCGAAACGCAATCGCACAAGCGCGTCTGAACGATCTGGAGAAGGATTTGGGAATGAGTGGTGTGGAGTTCAATACCGCCGTTAGCATGTCAGTATCTCATTCCTACTGACATTAACCATAGATAAGTAATCCTACTAACTGCCCAATAGCCTGTTTGTTGGCTACGTCCTTATGCAGGTTCGTAAAGTCAACGCATAAAATGCATGCTAGGCATACACTGACTTCTTGCCAGGTTCCGTCTAATATGCTGATTACGCGGATCAAGCCTGGCATATATATGAGCTTTTGGATGTTCATCTGGGCGATTGTTTCGGCTTGCACAGCATTGGTGCAGAGTTTTGGAGGCCTGGTCGCCTGTCGGTTCTTTCTGGGTATCACCGAAGTAAGCTCGCATCGCACGTACTTGAGGTCAAAATTCGAACTAACAAGTGTAGGCACCTGTAAGTTTTGATATGTGTAATGTTGAAGTGCGGTATTGATTTGGAGTAGTTCTATCCAGGTGCTACGTACATGCTGTCTATCTTCTATACGCGCAAAGAGGTCGCAACACGTATCGCCCTGCTTTACTGCGCACAGATACTGGCAACAGGGTTTTCCGGCTTGATTGCAGCCGGAGTCTTCGCAGGAATGGATGGACTTCGAGGATTAGCAGGTTGGCGATGGCTGTTTATTGTGTAAGCCGTTCCACCCACCACCTCCCTTCACACACTGATGCTTCCGCAGTGAGGGCGCAGTGACCGGCCTTGTCGCCATCTTCGGCTTCTTCATGCTTCCCAACACCCCTCTCACAACACTTTGGCTCAAGCCGCACGAACGTGAACTCGCCCATGCACGAATGGAACGCGATCGTGTTGGTGACTCCACTGAGCCTGTTAGTATGATGGAGGGACTCAAGCAAGCGTGTCGGGACAAGCGGACGTGGATGTTCTGTCTCATGCAAAACCTTCATTTGAGTGCCTGCTCTTTCAACTCCTTCTTTCCAACGTAAACAAATCCTACCCACTCTGTATCCTCGGAAGAGATGCTGACAGTAAGTTTCTAGTGTGGTGAAAACTCTTGGTTTCAACCGGACCATCACTCTTGTTCTGACATGCCCACCATTTCTTCTCGCGGGCGCAGCGGGAATTCTCACAGGCTGGAGCTCCGGCCGCATGCACGAACGTACCTGGCACATCACCGCCGGGCTACTGGTAGCCATTTTCGGGTTTGTCATTGCAGCGAGTACTTTGAACACCGCGGGTCGCTACATAGCTTGCTTCATCTTCCCTATCGGAGCATATTCCGTCAACTCTGTGATAATCGGATGGGCATCTTCCACGCTTGGTCAAACGAAGGAGAAGAAAGCTGTAAGCCTTGCCAAACACCATCGAGCAGTTCGTTGCAGATGCTGATATTGAGCAGGTCGTGCTCGCTATGACAAATGTCGGAGGCCAAATTGGATACATCTATGGGGCGTATCTGTGGCCAGAATATGACGACCCACGTTACGGCATCGGTTTTGGCGCGTCTGCTGCTTTCGCGCTGCTTTCAATTGCTTGTGCTTGGGTAATTCGCTTTATGCTTATCAAAGACAATCAGAGGCTCAAGACCTCAACGAACGAGCGGGTCAATCTGTACGGATACTGAACGGCTTCGTGAAGGAACTACTTCGCTAGGATCTGAGTTTCGGCAATGAGGGGGAAGGGGGAATGGAGCCGAAGGGCGCCGTATTTAAGTAACAATCCTTCGCGGGAAACGTATTGAGTTGAAGCATATTCCAGAAATCGGCATAATGTAAATTTTGTACTGCCTCTAAGCACACACAATAGAAATAAGCCAAGGCTACACGGGGAGGTCCAAAAGTTATTCGGGAGGGTCATTCTGGAATATACTCAGGGGTACCTCACGTACGTGTCAATAGGACCAGGAAGGGAACATGGGGAAATGCGTGATGTATTGACTATGGGAGTGAGAGCTCTATATATGCTAGGAACTCGGGCACCATACCCGAGGCAGCGAACATGTCGCATGTAGCAAACATACTGCAAGCGACCGTGCCGCATGTAGCAAACATACTGTAAGCAAACATGCTAGAAGGCCATAGAGTATCGTGCCTGACAGTACGCGTACTAGTGTTGGTTCAAGTTGAACTTCAAAATTTGAACATTTTTTGACTTCTGTAGTGATTGCGTGCTTGCCGTAATGTTGTTGTTGTACTACTATATGACGGCTACGGTGATGCGCCCGTGCGCAGCGCTCCCAACGCTTGCAACCCACCCCAAAATATGCAGACACCAACAAAGCACACCTCTTCAGGTCGCCTGCACCCTCAACCATCACCTTGCAATATTAATCCCTGGAAGGCAACTTACTAAAATTGGCCTTGCAATTCTAACGGTGCTGCTCCAAAGGTAAGAGCTGTTGTGGTTGTGGACAATCATTGCTCGCACTGCTAACAGCCAGTATAGCCGTTGGCAGGCTCTCCACCTACCCAAACAATTGCGATTGCGCTCCCAATGCGCAAACCTCCTCCACCTTTCTGACGACTATAAAACTATTCTAAATGGCCTAATACGAGCAGTTACAATTGGATTTTGACCCCAGCAGACCTGACAGGCAGTGGATACCTCCTGATGAGCCTCTGCCAGTTTTCTTTGCCGTGGCAGAGCCCAAAGACTTTAGAGATGCGATGGATATCTTCTTTCTATACAAGGGTTTTGCTGTTTTGATGTGTAATATCAGCCGGAATAAATCATCAAAGAAGATGCCTGTGAGGGTGATCACCTTTGATTTGAGGCATGCATATGGCCGGAAGTACACAAGCAAAGGCACTGGGAAGCGCAAGAGTTCATCCACAATAACTGGGTGTGAATGGAGAGCCCACATAAGTTCAGGCAAGAGCTATGGAGAGAGTGGATGGTGGTGTACAATTGAAGATCCTTATCACAACCACTAGAGAACAACCCTTGGTTGCGTCAGACTTGTAAGCGCAATGAGAACCCTCAAGCTTGAACTGAACAACAGTGGAAGCAATACAACACTGTGGCCAAGATTCCCAATAATATTATTGCTGCAAACCATTACAATATATTATGCTCTAACATCAGGAACAAGATCTAGAAGCTTTGGTTGGCAGAGATTGCCGGCAAAAGCCCAACCAAAGCTCTTCTTGGTTTCTTGAACAAGTTTGAGATGCCTGGAGATGATGGAGAACAAATGAAGGACTTGTATAAGGTGGACTTTGATGCTCAAGGCTGTGTTCAAAACCTGTTCTTCACCCATCCCAACAGCTTCAAGTTGATCAAAGAGAATCCGGGATACATTCAGACTGACGCTATTTACAAGAAGAGAATAGATGGTTCCCATCCATGTCTAGGCCTTGCCAAGATTTCCAGGGCCTGGCTCATTACAACAAGCTTGTATTCAAGGTAGTAATAAAATAGCAGACAAGGAGCTAAAGAAGAGAAGAGAAGGGCTACGTTTTAGAACAAAGTGCGCGCAGGTAGGCAGCAAACAATATCTCTTGTTTCTCTCCATTTATTAACCTAGTAAGGACTGTGTCATTATATAGTAGACTCTAGGAAAAGTCCAAAACCTCCAAAGGCAGAACCCTCTTCACCATTGCGCCGAAGCCAAGCGCTCAACACACTAAAAGACTGCTCAATGGGGTTGAAACTGGGGGAATAAGGAGGCAAGTACTCGAGCACAACCCTGGCCATCTTGCACAGCTCCGCCACACGCTCACTCCTGTGAATCAATGCATTACCCATGACAATAATAGAACATGCCTTGGGAAATAGACTGCAACAGGGGAGAATATTCTCTAGCAAAACTCCTCAAAAATCCGACCATTAATGCTGGCTTGGTAGATGTGGTAGGCAAGGTAACCATTGGAAGAGAGGGCAGGGAGGATGCTTCATCACTCTGAGCGCCGCACTGAATAAGAGGCTTTGCAAGGGCTATTCACCGGAACCTAACCCATATTACGGTCGTCAGTACTTTCATTTGATGCGCTCTCATTGATAGATAAAAATTGGTTGATACTCCATTGCTTTTGGCGGGCCTGGAACAGTGTTCAGAGTGGCATAGAACATCCTTTTGTCCGATTTGACCCCAATTTTCTTGACTATTTATGCTTCAAAAATGTTCAATATATACGGCAGAGATGTCATGATTGTCATACAGGAAGTCCCGCATATTGTCAAGGTACGCGGTCGGTTTCTCCTCAAGGAAAGCAAGCAATGACTATGCAGTGTTAGCTCATTTTCCTGCACTCTACTCACTCTCTGCCCCCACAGTAAGCATACTTGGTCGTCTAATGACTACTGAGCAAGGCGCATACGGCTGGCTGTACACCTTGAGGTTGAGCTGGATCTTTTGTACTGACTTTATATTCACTCCAAGCTCACATGATAGTACTTTATTAGAGACACCACTGTGGATGTAAGCAATGATCTGCTGAGGTATGGTAGGAGAGGAGCGCTTCATTGTGGGTGATGGTGGGTAGTTGTGAACAAAAGGGACGACTATGAGAGCTCTGGAAAACCTGAACATTCACTATTGAGGCTACGTGACGCTTATCTATGCTCCACAACAACTCCCTTTCCCATCTAGGCCTGTTTCAGTACTAGCATTGGCCCCTTTCTTAGAAGGGAAGCTACCATCCGACATAGCCGACCGCCGAGGGGTCCCCATCGTTTCCAAAACCACTGTAACACATCATTTCGTTATGTCATTCAACGCTGCCACATCCCCCTCTCATGAGGGCAAACTTCCCACCAGAACGTCCTATGCAATTGCGGACAAGATTGAACAAGACGAAGAAGACATACAGTACTTCAACGAGTGCCTCGCAGCATCCCACAAAGTACAAGCCGAACAAGAAGCCAAGGTCCAGCGCGCCGAGAACAAGCTCCGTGACAAAGCGTCCCTCGGCGAAGAAGCACCACGTCTCGGCAATATCCGTGGAGAATGGACCCTCTACTCCAGCGCCTTCCTCGACCTCATCGCTGAAGACATAAAAACAGACGAACCCGAGGAGCTAGAAAACTTCGTGGCGGGGTCCGTCGAAATCAGCCAAGACCTCATCGACGGCCTCGTTCCGAGGACCTTTCCGGATGTGGGTGTCGAGTTCAGTTTCACCGGCGTGCACAACGAAGGGTATCAGTTTGACCTCAGGACGCCGTGGTCCGCATCTCTGGACCCGGTTAAGGTGAACTGCTGTGTCATCGGCAATCAGCGGTACCTCCAGATTGATGTTACGTTTTTGGGGAAAGGGATGCTTAAGATTGCTTTCCCCGGGTCGGAATTTTGTGAAAATTACAAGGGCTGGGGTGAAATTGTGTTTGTTGGCATGCAGACGAAGACAGGCGCAGGTTAGGGAGCGGGAGAGGGGGGTGGAGGAAGGGTGGAGGAACCGCAAGTACACCGGCCATATGCATCCTAGGAATTGGGATATAGCTGCTATACTTAGCAGGCGGGATTTGGATGATGGCGGGAAGACTGAGTGAGCAATGTAATTTTGCTCTTATGCTGTGTTCATTGCTTTTTGATACCTGGGACTACATGTAGATGATGAAAAAAAGGTAACACCAGCTAGAGAGTAGATTTAGTCTAGAGAATTTTTAAAAAAAATAGTACGGATATGTTTTGAGAAGCTCTAGTATGAGAGAATCCTGCTCAATCATGTTAGAGAAATGCCTCTGTCCTCATCTACCCCAGCCCAACGAAGCACCTCGTTCTCCAAAAGAGAATATCGTGATCTCACACGTACTGTAGAAAATCGACGAAGCTATACAGCACCTATATCCACACATTGTGATACAGCACCCCTGTAATGAAACCTTGGGGCCGTGCTGAGGATGGCGTAAGCTGGGGAAGGTCGATATCGCCTGGGGTAATGACACCCACACATGTTCCAGACTCTCACTCTTGGCAGAGTGTGAGATCATGGGCGCCTTGCTGAGCGCGCGAGAAGACTACCGACCATGGAGTGTGGTGGGGTAGGCGGAGCTGAGCGGAGGTTGACCAAACATGACCGTATAGTAGCTCACCAAAATGCAACGCGGTGCTTTGCTCGAGGCAGACAGTGGCGAACCGGCTTCGAGGCTTGGGTCAGCTCATCTAGGCGGCGCATACGGATGAGCCGCATACGTTGGCGACTGACCTCTCACGATCAAGCATGGCTGTCGTACTGCTCTATCTGGTATGCAGCCCGATATCAGTCGTGCTGTGCCACTGGATTGCGTGGAGTCGCTGCGTCTGCATCTTGACGCTACTAACCCGACGCTTCCAGGCGGGGCGAAAGAGGAGAAGCCGTGTTGTTCTTGGTTCTTGCTGTATCTTGATTCCTGGGCTTATCTACTCCGCTCCACGGCTAGCTCTCCATCAGCATTCACACGGCGCTGGCAGTGCATGCCTATAGGTAAGCGCTCACCTGCTCGACCGTTGTTGCTCGTCTCGAATGGTGATGTTGGCCTCTCATCACTCCAGGCAACGCAACCGACTCCCCACCGCCTAGCGCAGCGCAACGTCCGAGGCAGTAGTGACGCAGACTAACAATCCGCCATCGTGCCTGCTGCATCTTGGAAGAGCCCCGGATCAGCGCCAGGTGCTTTCGTCACCACTTCTGGGCACACGAGAGGCGCGGAAGCATCGGAAGCTGCCACCATCGCTCCTGGCTGTATTTACCAGCACCTGTCATGCGCCGATAGCACGCGCGAGGCACCCACGCAACATGGCCAACCGGCATGCGCCTTCGACGAGTGCGCGTCTGCACAAACGTGGTCACTCGGCCTCGTCTGCGGTGACGAGTCCCCTCAGCCCCGTCGCTGACCAGGGCGCGTTTACCTTTATACGCTCC
Source organism: Clathrospora elynae (assembly GCA_010015635.1). Classification (NCBI taxonomy): domain Eukaryota; kingdom Fungi; phylum Ascomycota; class Dothideomycetes; order Pleosporales; family Diademaceae; genus Clathrospora; species Clathrospora elynae. Next base: position 37,491 of record ML976130.1, on the reverse strand, counting down.
GAGACGCCCAAGGTGTGCGAAGAGTCCTGGACAGAAGCACACGGCCCCATGCTGGCCGCTCCTTCCTCGCACCCGCTCAAGATCAAACCCTACCTGCGGAAGCTCTCGTCCAAGGAGAGCAATGGGCTAGACCTGTCGCGCCCCGCCGCTGAGAACGACCTAGCAGGTCTGGGCATATCCGAGTATGGTGTCTATTCACGATCCATCGCCGACGTCACCTTCACCCCGGTCAATGGCCGTCACCGCCACAACCGCTCGACGTCGAACACGTCGCAGTTCTCTACCTCGTCCTCGGGCCTGCCGCGGCCGACACCCCTACCCGCCATCCGCCAGACCCCGCAGCCCTACACACCGCCCATCGCCCAGTCGTCCCCACCATCTGTTCCAGGCAGCGAGCACGAGCGTGAAGACATCATGTCGGAAGAGGAGTTGCGCTTGCGACAGAGCTCCTACGATCCCGCACGCCGATCCGGTTCCATATCCTCTGCACAGGAGACATCCCTACGCATCCACACCAACACCTCCTCCACGCGGCTTGCCGGCAGCTACTCACAGTCCTCCGTCTCCCTCAGCTCCCCTGTGGGCCATTCGCGGTCGCGCGGAGACACGCTCAAGTCCATCGACACCACGGCCTCGCCCAGCTCGCGGACCTCGTTCGACCAAACATATCGCTTCATCCGCGGCGGCCGCGACTCGCCTGTCGATCCTGCCTCGAGGGCTGCCTCGATCCGTGCTGCGCGACAGAAGTTTGAGGAGGAGCAGCGGGCGAAGGAGCGCAAGTACGAGAAGGAGGCATACAAGCAGCTGGAGCGGGACTACCGGAAACAGCAGAAGGAGGAATCGCGGAGACGCCAGTCCGAGCCCCTCGACCGCACCGACTCTAATCACCCGCGCACCGTATCTCACGAATACGAAAAGGCACCGCGGCCTTCTGTGGGCGGGCGCCAGTACTCGGATCACCGCGAGGCACACTCCAACTCGCTACCGAAGCTCGTTTCAACCGTCGACCCGGAGAAGACGATGGCGTCAAGCGCAGCACCCAAGGTTACGAAGAGCCGTGCCGCACAGGGAACGTGGCTGAGGTTCGTAACCTGGCTCAAGACGAGGTTGCTGCGCATGTCGGGGAAGTAGTTACCATCCTCCACCATTCGACACACCTCCAGACAGTTGGCGGCTTGGTCCTATTTTATCTACGTTATACCCTTTTTGGTTTCGACGTCCTTTTTTGTTCTTAGCATGGCGTTCGGACTATGATTGCGTTACGATTTACGTCTCTACATGGATATGCGCAGGCGTTGTATACACTTTTGCAGACATGCTAGACCATCACTGCGTGCCAGGTGGTATTGCAGGACTGGGCTTGGGACTTGGGACTTGGGACTTGGTTCTGGGGCTTGGTACATAGCTCTGGCCTCGGCCATTGAGCCGCAATTGCATATTCTTATCATGATGACATGTACTTGGCGTGATGTTTGATGGCTGACAGGATGGATCGGCAGTTCGCCATCGCGTGATGATGTTACGTTTAAACATGATTGAGTCTGCGTCATATCTTCCCACAATTGCGAATGTCTCGACCTATCAAAGGGCCGTGATGCGATGCATGCGCCACACGAGGCTTGATCCGAACTATCGCACCGGACTTAACAGCATGCCAAGGCCAGCGCAACTATGCCTCATCCGAGCGCACATGCTACAAACCTTCCCCTCTTTTATAGTCGCAATGTCGCTACGGAGCCTACCGCGGGCTTCAATCGCCCTACGAAGCGCCCGAGGGGGGGCACTGCGCAGAACATGCCGAGTCGGCGCGGGAGTGCACGTCGGCAGCATAACACAACGGCGATGGGCGAGCGACGACAAGAAAGGTGGTGATGCGGAGAAGCCCTTCTACCTCCAGTTGCATGAGAGCATCTACGAGCGTGTGCAGAAAGAAAAGGCCGAGCAGATCAAGATCCAGTCGTTGCAGCAAAGAACGGCGAGAGGGCAGTTCTTTGCGACTGTCTTCGGTACGACTTGCATGCTCCATCGATGGCAGCGCATACTAACACCTCGATAGCATGTCTCATCACCGCGTCTATAGGCTACTACTGGGGCCAAATGATCCCCCAGAAGCCAGACACAAGCTCGACCGCACCGCTCGAAACCTTCAACCCGCCCAAACACAACATCTCGGAAGCGAACATGGAAGCGGCATGGACAGATCTCCGCGACATCGTTGGCAAGGAGAACATCACACTCGACAGGAATGACCTCGAATCGCACAGCGGGTCCTCGTGGTCCTCACATCCCTCCAAACCCGGCGACGTGCCATTCTGCGTCGTAAAGCCGGGAAGCACACAAGAGGTCAGCGCAATCATGAAGATCTGCCACGAGCGGAAGATCCCGGTCACACCGTATAGCGGAGGCACGAGTCTGGAGGGGCACTTTGCGGCGACTAAGGGCGGCATCTGTATCGACTTCAGTCGCATGGACAAGATCCTGAAGCTACACAAGGGCGACTTGGATGTGGTAGTCCAGCCTGCGGTAGGCTGGGAAGCGTTGAACGAGGAGCTGGCCAAGGAAAACCTATTCTTTCCTCCAGATCCAGGCCCAGGCGCTATGATCGGTGGCATGGTCGGCACGGGCTGCTCGGGCACGAACTCGTATAGATACGGCACGATGAAGGACTGGGTCATCTCACTCACCGTTGTTCTGGCTGACGGGACTGTCATCAAGACACGGCAGCGGCCGCGAAAGTCTTCGGCGGGATACGATCTCACTCGCATGTTCATCGGCAGCGAAGGAACATTGGGTCTCGTGACCGAGGCTACGCTGAAGGTCACTGTCAAGCCACAACACACCAGCGTAGCCGTTTGCGCCTTCCCCTCCATCCGCACAGCAGCCGACTGCGTTTTCAGCGTCGTCGGTGCCGGCGTCCCCATCGCCGCCATCGAGCTCCTAGACGACGTGCAAATGCAATGCATAAACGATGCGGGTCAGACCTCCAAAACATGGAAGAACGCCCCAACCCTCTTCTTCAAATTCTCCGGCACGCCCGGCGCCGTCAAAGAGCAAATCGCACAAGTCCAGGGCCTCGCTAAGAAGTCCGGATCTGTTTCCTTCGAATTTGCGAAGAGCGAGCAGGAGAAGGAGGACCTATGGCAAGCGCGGAAAGAGGCGCTGTGGAGCGTTATGGCGAAGAGTGAGGGAGACCCCAACATGGCGGTTTGGACGACGGATGTGGCGGTGCCGATTAGTCGGTTGCCGCAGATTATCGAAGAGACCAAGGAGAAGATAAAGGAGAGTGGATTGCTGGCTAGTATTGTTGGGCATGTTGGCGACGGGAATTTCCACTGTAAGCCTCTTTTCTCTTTATTTCTGAACCCTGGCTAACGTAAATAACAGCCATCATCCTATATAACCGCCAAACCGATTTCAAGAAAGCCGAACATCTCGTCCACGAAATGGTCAAGCGCGCCATTGAGCTTGAGGGAACGGCTACGGGCGAACATGGCGTCGGGCTTGTGAAGAGGGATTACCTACCACATGAAGTCGGGCAGAGTACTGTGGATGCGATGAGGCAGCTCAAGAAGGCATTTGATCCGCTGTGCTTGCTAAACTGCGATAAAGTTGTTCGTGCTACGCTGCCGAAGAAAGGGGAGGTCGTTGAGTGGTAGGAGAACACAGGCTTGTTCGCTCATACGTGACGACCTACGGTCTGTTGTATGTAGGATACTATGCGTTGGTATGTGCAAGCTATATATCAACAACTACCTACGTCCCCCAGGGCTGACACTAGAATCTAACTGGTGTACATTCCTTTTTCCCCCCCGAGTAGCACATTTCCATTCCATGACCATTGTCAAGGGGAGTGAGTAGGAAGAATCATGATGTATTGATCGCTGAGGAGCTATCGACCTATGTACTAAGAAAGAAGCGCACAAACCTATCTAGGGCAAACACGTGAAGGTTTGTGGGATAAAGAACAATTGGATGGAAACCTGGGACAATTCTACACTCGGGCCATGGAGCTCCCATGGCTGACAACCATACCCCCCTGTCAAAGAAAAACTAAAGCTTCTATTGAAACAAGGTCCCTCTAGTAGTATGACTACCAGAGGAGAACCGAGCAGGAGGACGTGGAGAGGCTGCAACGTATTGTATTAAGTCTCTCGTCAGGTTATTCTGTTTTCCTCTATATAGAAGCTACGTGCTTGCCAGGTCGCCATCCATGCTCACCGCACGAGCCTTCCTTCCACCAACCTGGACTGAACCCATATCTTCTCAACAGCTTCGTCGATTATACCAGAGGCTTTCCGTACGGCGTGACTACGTGTGAAACAAACCAGTCAGCAAAAGAAGACTATGGAACAAAAACTTGGGACAAACATACGCATAGGTCCATGGTCTTTGCCAGCATTTTTCTGGAACCGTAGCCATCCTTGCTCAATGACAACAACAACTTGCTCCGGCCGAGCTACAAAGCGCGAGTACCATACCGCTACCACTGGCGTCCGGTTCTTGCTCTGGCGACAATGGAAAAACCCGATCTTCTTGCTCTGGGATCGTGCAAGTGGGAGGGGGGTTTTTTTTGCAAGGAGTTTGCTCCACAAGCTGGTTTTGGAGTCAGTTCGGAAGATTGACGGAAAAAAAAAGAAAAAGGGCGCGAGATATTCGGTCAGGCCATAAAGTTATTCGGTCGGGTCATTCTCAAATATACCCGCAACGTACACTGTACTGCGGCTATACAATATGTTGCTCGTATTAATGAAAACTTATTGTAACCATGCAATATATTGCTCATATTGCTGGAAAACTGAATATTTTTGATCATCATTGTAGCATTCCTGTAAATTTGGTGTCCTTCCAAGCAAAATGACAATCAACGGCTGCAGTACAGTGTACGTTGCGGGTATATTGGAGAATGGGGGGGAGGGTTGTGATTTCCAAAGGGGAAATGCTCTGCGCCCTGCAGTTCAAAGTGTGCTCTGATGTCCGATGCTGGGAAATCTGGGGGCGGAGGAAGTTTAGTAAAAAAGTATGGAAGAGACTATAGGTCTTGCTTGTATAAAGGGAGCGGGGGAGTGGGAGGAATATCTACCGGCATTACCTGCGGCGCGTAGGTCGAGGATCATGGGATCTTTGGCTGCGGGAGTGGAGCGCAGGTATCATGTGAGAGCCGCGGGATATGACTGCTGGAAGAATGGCTACAATGCCCTATGACCTTCCCATCGACACCAAATTCAGAACATGAAGACCTGGTAACGACAGGCCAGCGTCTACAGCAGAGCTCAGCATGGTTCCTCATAATTCATCTGAAGGAGACGACGCCTACATAACTTCCAGTTTGCGTTGGTAGCAGTACAAGAAAAAAAAATTCAAGTAGAGGATGTTTGCTAAACATGAACATGTGCAGTTTGTTTTAATGGAAACTAGTTCTGATTTCACACAGAGTACTACGAGTTAACTTTGAGACGCCGGTCCGAAACAATGTGGTACATCCGTGACACTTGAAGTAGGCGAACGCATATGTTGTTTATGGAAGGGGAGGAGTTGCTTAACACAACGAGGGAGATTTGGGCCACTGTTGGCTCGCCAGATGAGTAAAACCATCCATCTTCGGCAGCAGATGCGAAAAATACGTGGGATAAGATAGGCGATCAGGTCATGACGTTATCGCGTAGCGGGAGGCATCAATGCATCCAATTTTGATGGCAGAAGCGATAGTCAAGTAGCGAGAACAAAATGCATCATTGCCCTATTTCCATCCGCGGCGTTCGGTGGTTATTGTGAATATAGTGCTTGCCGATTTCATGACAATGCCTTTGTGCCTTTTCATAACAAAGGAAACGCAGTGCAAAAGCGCTTCTTTGAACTTGTACAATGTTCGTCTCGATTTCAGATAGAAGAGAACTTCCACCTTGCATCATTCCTGCTCTTCGTCTCACCCCTTCCCAGTGAGGTCCCGGTATTTGTTCAACAATTTCCCCAGTCTTTGAACGTCTCTTCGAATGTCTCTCAAAACAATTGATCCTGGTGATCATTTCGATTTTGGAATATCGATACCATCACCGACTGTCCCAAACTATAGCTTAGGCAACTATGGCTTTCTCCAGAACCTATAGTAGGCGCTTGACTCTGGTCACCATCGCCGACATCACGTTGCCGTCGGTGTTTGTTTCCCTGGCTCCTGTGCGGACGCAAAAGCGCAAGCCAGTCTCGGAAAATTACTATGAAGATTGTGTTGTAGAACTCACAGACGCTGATGAGCTTGCAGCTGCGCAGTGCCAGGATATCGCTATAGTTAAGGCTGCGACTTACTCTGAGTACACCGAGCTGCTCTTCAATGCTGACAATTCAGACGCCCCTGCCAAGGACCTGTGACTCCATGGCATCTTTGCTACGGAGGTCATGCCTCTGCAGGTCTCTTATCCAAGCACGCGCGTCGAGTCACCCTTGCCCTCTGCGGACACGAGCGATCTGAAGTTGCAGCCCACGCTCGCTGTTCACAACCCCCGAGACCCTGTATCCCAGATGCTGGATTTTACTTTGTTGCCGGTCAACGACCAAGTCCAAAAGACCGCATCTTCGTACACTCCGCGTCAAGCCCGGTCCTTGACGCGCCCACCACCACAGACACAGGACCCTTCGGAGCAGGACGCCGAGGACCAGTGTCAAGGTAAGTTGGAGGAGCCCGTATCCGCTGACAACACTTCAGATGAGGCTCCTCCTACCTGGCGACTCGAGCACGACCCAGTGCTCCGCCACGTTATGCGTAACGTCTTCCTACCAGGCTTTGACGACCTGACGAACGTGGTCGCTCGCTCAGTATTCATCCAGTACGAAAACCTCAGCTACAACGTGTACCAGGCTACTGGTAGTACTTTAGGCATCATTGATATCAGCGATGATGACGATGAGATCACGCCTCGTCCGGGAGCATTCTTCGACAAAGTTCGGCGCAAGATGGCCAACTTCACTGCGCTTGAACAGCTTTTCTACCCGTCGACTGCTCCTGGAGGTACATCTCGTCCTGGCGCATTCTTCGGTAACGCGTCGCGCAAGATGGTCAATTTCACTACGCTTGACCAACTCTTGCACTCTCCAGTCGATTCTCTTGTCTCACCCCATGCGGTCAGCGAGGTCGATATCGACGACAATGTCTCAGACATGTCTGACGATGAGTTTGAAGATTCGTCGACGGCCCAAACCTCCGAGCTGACATATTTCAACGCTGACGCCCAACAGATCATCGCATACACTGCCTTCAACCAGCTCTCGCAAGTTGGCAAGGACAAGATCCTTCCGCATATCCATCAAGACTACGACAACGGAGACCTCGACTCGGACATTGAAATCACCGAAACTTTTGATCAGTACTCGGAAGAAAACGCCATTGTATCACCGCTACAGGTCGATCCGGCTTTGGCCAACTTCGAATTTGGCTTTGATCGCTTTCCGCCATCACGTGTCATGTCTGAGCCTGCTCTGCCTCAGCCCGCCCCACGCCACCCGTCTACATTGCATTCAAGTAAGTCTCAACGTTGCCAACGGCTAATTTCAACGCACCGGCTTTCAACTATCATTGAGAAGGATGAAGACGCTTGTCTTAGCTGGTCTTCATCTGAGGCTGAAGAAGCTTGTTCTAACTCGTCTTCTCCAGAAGACTCACTGGAGTTTACAGGACAACCCGAACACGTAATCCCCCTCCCAATTCGTCGGACAGACTTTCTCGACGACGAGGATGGAGAGTATGACTGTTCACCACCCGTAACGCCAGCTCGTTCCTCATTCGATGGCATGTTTAGTAATGCGATCTGGCATATTATGCCAGATATCTCACTTACTGATCCAACGCTGGTCTCAGCAGCCCACTTCCCCGACCCAGCATCGCTGGGAGTCCTCGAGGTCGAAATAAACGGACTCTTGGCTTTCATGTTTGATTGCAACAATAACAGGCGCTCGGATGAGTTGCCAGGAGTCAGCCATGACCGTCTATTGGGCGTTGGGCGCAATCGCCGATGACTCCCCCTCCATGGGCTTGTTCGAGAGTTTGAGAGCTGTTGTTGGGATTCTTGTTGAGCGGATGGTTCCTTCCGTGCACTAGCTAGCACATTTTTGCTAGTCGCGATTATGTAGAAGCTAATGGCATTGGTGTTAAGATACTTCAAGTAGATCTGATGTTGACAGTCGCTATTTGCACCACAAAGTATCTCAAATAAGCAGTGTTAAGAATAGAGAGCAATAAGAATAGCGGTAAACGATGATGACCGAATTTGATATTGAAGTTGTGAATACACCGTATCTTATGAATTTTATGAGTGGGGCACGCCATGCCATACGCAACTGTCAAAATGCGCGAGATGACTGTTAGCCCGCATCGTCTTCGCTACCAGTCTTTGTATCGCAAATCCCGTAACCACAAACAATCGATTCGTCTCTTTGTCCTCGTACTCACAAGAAACATGTTAGCCTCCACGGCAACGATAGAGTTTGTCAAGCACATAAAATATGTCGGTAAAATGACGATAAGTAATCGCCGTGAAGTGCAGAGATACTTGGTGAAGTCAACATCGAGCGACGAAGCGACAACTCAATGTGGCTGGAGAATATACTGTGCTATTAACGGGTATTGGTGGAAAAATGATGCTGATGTTCGTGTCAGCCATATGCCAGAGTTCAGCGTGACGATAGTCAGAACTACATATCGGCATTGACACGAATATGGCGCCATTGCTTCGTATACGTGGACTTTCTGTCGCATATTTCTGGGTGGTTTGCTCATTCTAAGTTTGGCCGCGTGACGAGATACAAAAGATCTTATCAAAGCCTGGTTTTGGTGATAGGTATGCAGACGATGCGGGTCGAATGCTACTATGCCTGCCAAGTGAGAAAGCAGCCCAAGAGCAAGCAATAAAACCTGCGCAAGCGAGCCCCCTTTGAAACGTAGCAGGGAGTCTTGTGTTGAATCCAGCCTCGCATCATGTTCCTATTGATCAGACGCAAATTGATCACGATTTCCGGCTCATACTGGCAACGCCGCTCTTCGTAGATCTCTCACGCTTCGAGCAAGTGGAGTGAGTGAATGGTATTGTGGCAAAGCCATACACAGCTTCTCATAGCCTGTCGTTTCTCACCGGGCCCTTGGATCGAAGATCGATGAGGTCTCGACGCGGATCGCAATCTGCAGGAACCGACCAGAGCATCGCTAGACACGATCAATTGCAAGATGATGGAACTCAGTCGTAATGATCCCTAAGGGGCTTGAAGGGTTTAAGCTTCCACTGAATTCGGCAGCTCGCGTGCAAAGGGTGGATCTGGGAGCCTGGTCATCTGCAGGTGCCGGGCAGGCAAGCCGGGGATTTCCACGTTTGCTATCTCTTGAGTATTTGGTGCATATATGAACGGGCTGACGCTAATAGCTATGCATTTACGATAGAAAAGCTTGCATTATAGACGAGGTGGAGTATCTCCTCGCTTGAAGTCCAACGTTGTGTAGGGTTCTTGTAGTCGTGGGAACAACTCGGTTCGCAATGCCTGCACCGGAAATACGTGCCTCCAGGCAAAAAGCACATAACGACCCGGTGGGAGCCAAAGACGAGGCTGCTATGTCGTTGTGTAGAAATTCGGTAGATAGGAAAGCTCGGGGTGGTCCAGGTGGTCCAACGTTCATGTCAGGCCCAAGATCTGCCGCTATACCGAGACGGCGCGTTGCTTGTTTTGCGCGTAAACTCCCTGAAGAGGTGGAGCTAAGATCTCGTAAATGCATGTCATCATATGTGGCGTCGCCATGGACAAGGGAATTATTGGAAAGACGAAAGCTTCGATTAAAGACGCATCGTTATCAGCAACCGTATCCAACACAGGTTTTTAACGCTCGAAATAGCGTCCAAAATGGGTATCGAGACCGAGATTGAGGCTATCAAGATAGCGACTGTTGTAAATCTTCAGAAATATCGTCCGTCGTTCTCAACAACGGTCCGGCTGTAAACGTGGCTGGCGACAGCGCCGTCATCTCTGATATGGTGAGCACCTGCTGGCGTGAGATGGTTCAAGAGCCGGGACGCGATGGGTTGGTAACGTGAGGTGTGAGTGCAGCTGAGTTCCGACAACTCCGGCGAGTGTCATAGGCCCAGGTGGCGTCCGATTATACAAGCGCGCTAAACCTTAAACGGTAAAGGCGCCCGATAAAATTAGCCAGATATCATAACGGCCGCGTGCCCCGGTAGGGCTGTGCCGCACTTGCCCACTCCATGCTACCATTTTCAGGATGCTGATTCGGGCTGTTCACGCTATCGATACGCCGTATCCTAGCATAGCCGCTCGTACGCATGGCCTTTCACATGGCGAGATGTTACTTCGTGTTGGCAAAGCGAGTACCACATCGAGGTCAGCCGTCATGGAAATGCGTGGACGCTTGCGAGTAGTAGAGGAGTATATAGCTTTCATTCCGTCTCGCCCATTAATTCTATCTTTATCAGCATACCAAAACAGTTTCCTATCAACTTTCGCTTTGAATCTTTCTCCAGACCGACACGCACGTCTGTGCCATCTACAGAAACTCAGTAATACCTAATTCAACCCTCCAATCCGATAACTATTGGAATCTCCATTCGATAATACCCTCAAGATGCGCTACTCCTTCGTCGCTGCTGTCATTGTCGGCTCTGCGCTCGCCGTCCCTCAATATGGCTACTCTGCGGTAGTTCCTACTGGATATCAGCCGTCTGCTGCACCATCAAGCTCATCGCCCGCTCCGTACGGCGCCTCGTCTCCGGCACCCTCAAGCTCTAAGAGCTACCAGGTCAGCTCTCCACCAAGCTCGGAGGTTTACCCGGCCAGCTCTCCACTGCCATCAAGCCTAGAAGGCTACCCAGTATCTCCTCCAGCTCACAGCTCCACCATCAAGACCCCTGAGTACCCGATCTACCCAACCGGCTATCCATCTGTGAAGCCTTCCTACCCAACCGGCTATCCATCTGTGAAGCCTCCCTACCCAACCGGCTATCCATCTGTGAAGCCTCCCCCCCCAACCGGCTATCCATCTGTGAAGCCTCCCTACCCAACCGGCTATCCATCTGTGAAGCCTTCCCCCCCAACCGGCTATCCATCTGTGAAGCCTCCCTCCCCAACCGATTATCCATCCGTGAAGCCTTCCGCTGTGACATACGGAACTGGATACCCGCCTAAGCCTACGCCTACACCTTCCCAGCCCGGCTACCCGGAAAACCCCCACTCAGAATATCCTCACTCGGATATCACTACGACCTACACGACTACTTCATACTCGTGGATTCCATGCAGCACGGCAGTTCCTCATGAGGGGTCAACCTATTACTCGACCTATCTGACGCCATCCTACTACACTTTCACGGTTACCTCGACAATTCACGGCGTCCCTCCTAAGCCTACCACTGATGTGCCAGTCTATCCCGCTGATACCCCTAAGCCGACTCCTGACGTATCCGTATATACTGCCGAGACTCCCAAGCCGCAACCGCCTGTTGTCCCAGTTTTAATGAGCTGCCCTGCTATGGTCACCGTAACTGAGACCGTAACCGTTGGCGGGTACACGCCCATTCCTGCTGGCCCAGTTAAGACTATCACAGTTACTGAGGAGGGCCATCCCCAGACGTACACTGTCACGCTCCCTGGCACTAAGCCCACCGAATATTCCGCTTACCCCGAAGTTCCCCAGGCATCCAGCGCCATTAAGACTGTATACCCCGTCAAGCCTCGCCCAACACCTTCCCCCGGATACAGCGCACCTATTTACTCCCCATCTCCTCCCCCTTACCCGATCTTTTCAGAGGCCAGCAGTGTAAAGCCTACCGGATACAGCGTACCTACCTACCCTGCGTCTCCTCCCCCTTACCCGATCTCGTCAGAGGCTAGCAGTGTAAAGCCTAC